>CM021103.1:589548306-589722938 GCA_007115665.2 Sequoiadendron giganteum | reverse complement strand
AATTAGGGTTTAAGGGTTAAGGGTAGAGGGTAGAGGGGAGAGATGAGAGAGATAGAATTAGGGTTTAAGAGTTGAGGGTATAAGGGTTAAGGGTAGAGGGGAGAGGGGAGAGATGAGAGAGATAGAATTAGGGTTTAAGGGTTGAGGGTATAAGGGTTAAGGGTAGAGGGTAGAGGGGAGAGATGAGAGAGATAGAATTAGGGTTTAAGGGTTGAGGGTATAAGGGTTAAGGGTAGAGGGTAGAGGGGAGAGATGAGAGAGATAGAATTAGGGTTTAAGGGTTGAGGTTATAAGGGTTAAGGGTAGAGGGTAGAGGGTAGAGGGGAGAGAGACATAAGGAGTGAGTGAATGAGAGAGAGAGTTGCAAGAGGGAGAGGGGGTAGGAGGGAGAGACTTGAGAGAGAGAGACAAAGGGAGTGGGAGAGAGATAAAGGGTAGACAATAGAGGGGAGAGAGATATAATTAGGGTATAGAGGGTATATACAAAGAGAGAAAATAAATCTATAAAAAAACCAACTTTCTCATAATGCGAGCGTGTTTTGAAGTAGAGATGTGACCTTTTTAGCAAGAAATAATACGAGCGCATTATAACATGAGCATGTTTTGGATTGCTCTAAAAATGATAAAAAAATCAATATACCCATGATCTCAAGGCCCACATTTTGCATATTCTCCTGGTTCTGCATGTGCTCTGACAAAAAGTAGCTTTTTGATGATGTTGTGAAGTGTGCATGCATGTTTTTCACATTCCACCACCTTTTTCATGATGTTTCCACCACCTTTGCATGAAATAGCATAATTTTCATGTTGAAAGGCATATAATATCAATATAGGTTTGAATTCCATTCAAAAGCGATATACAATTGAAGTTTGGAGGGGAACAAGCTTTTGAAAAATTCAAATTGTTGAGGAGTTTGAAGAAAGAAGAAGCAAAAGCTACATAATTGGGTAGAAGTCCTCCATTTAAAACTCTAGTTTTTTAGGTATGTGAAGTCTTTACACATTTTCTTTCATTTTATTATGACTTACTTTCATTTTTGTTATTTTGCATATTCCATTTTGATCATTGTTTGTTTGTCATTATAACCTTAGGTTGTCAATGCATATTTTAAATTACACAATTCTATACACTTTCCAGTTACAATTTTAAACCACATCTCTTTGAGGCATTTTTTTATTTAACAATTGACTTACCTTGTGTATGCTTCCACATTTTGTATACACATATATATGACATAAGTTTTAAAAAAGTAAAAAAAAAAACAACATTTCTCAATCCTTTATTATGGATGTGCATACCACTCTCCAAAGATTTATGATGCAGAGCATCTACACAATTCCTCAAACTTCAAGGGTACTTTTGACCCCAATCCCAAACTAAGAAGATCAACAAAAATTTCAACCAAGATTCACTTAAACTTTCAACCAAAATCCACAACTTTGTAACTTGTTTCACTTTGCTAAAAGGCACCAAATTACCAAATCAGGTTACCAACTCACCACAAACCCTAGAAATACCTTGAACATCATTATCTTGATTGGTTCAAAATAAAAACAACTTTGGAAAACTCTGAATCACTCAACTCATCAAACATTCTCACCAAGACACCAATTTGCACCTTGTTTCCACATTGCTATAAAGCACTAAAAAACAAATATTAACTCCAAACCTTTACCAAGCCCAAATTATTCTTAACCATCATCATATTAACAGGAACAAAGCAACATCACCTTTTCATAACACAATATCATTAGTTTCACAACTTATTGCACTTATGCCATCCATTTCTTGTAGTTGACCATAAAATCTAAACCAAATATATTTCTTGAGCCACATTGAATATTCAGAAACTAAACACATATTTAGGAACCCATTTCATCCTATTATAACATATCAAAAGCTTTGATAAGGTTGTTTTTAAAATTTTACTAGAATAATTGACTATCCCACGGAATAGGGGCCCTAATTAGGCCTAAAATACAAAGCAACTGCCTTCAATTCGACTCCACAACCATGAATAAAAATAAATAGTATTGCATCATGTTCTAAAACATTAGAATGTACCATCTTTTGATCCCTTAAGTCCCTTCAAAGGTCACAAAGCACAAACCCTCACTTTATGCCAACTTAGACTAAATGCAACATGGGTTTATTGGAAGTATGATTGCCAAACCTCATACCAACTTTCCAAGGCCTAAAATTTTTTTGTATATGTCTGCACATGGTAACAAAACTACCTCCAAGCCTTTACCACTATCATTTCACCAAATCCTAACCTGTAGGCACCATTTCTTGCATGGAAATCTCATAAATTTACTTGAAGCAACAACATATCTTTTGTGTTTCGCCTTCTTATGTTCTACCAACACACACACAATATAGAAAAATAAAAAATGATTACAAAAGATCTTAAAAAGGTGCTTACAAAATATTTCTTGACTACCCCCTTAGTTATTAAGACTTTACAACTTCATGACTCTTCAACTTCCTAATTTTTGTAATTTTGTAATTTTGCATTTTTGCATTGTTGATAACTATTACAAGATTTTGCACCTTTCAATAATTTGACCATAAAACCACCTAGTGACCTAATCAACTAATTCAAATACATCAAAATGAACTTTTTACATGCTTTACATCAGTGGAGATTTCAAATTTTACAAAATTTCCTTAAAGAGGCATAAAATACACAAGGTGCTCCTACACCACTTTCATTGAGGTATTTTGTCAAATAGTTATACAAGGAAGTTTATTTCCTTGTCTATGCTACCAAATTTTCCATACACGTCTCTAAAAAATTGGAATATACTCCTCCGAAATTGATAGATCTTTGAAACTAGTTTGGTTTTCATCTCTATTTCTAAATTTACCTCATCGCTAAATCTACCTGATCACTTATGTTGTGATATATTTTAAAATTTTCCTTGATTAGTCTACCTACAAGGTATTCTAACCCTTCTCTCCACTATTTCAAGATTCTTTATTCAAGGCTAAGTTAACAACACGGGGAAAGGTGCAACCTATCTTACAATCATGGCTCAAAATGAAAGCGTGGACAAAGCATTTGAATTCTTTGACAATAATGTTTTTGTATAAATATATGCAAAATGTGGTAGCATTGACAAGATAGTGAGCTCACTCACTAGCTTGCCAATGCAGTAGGGTTGAGAAGGTAGGGGGCAACGTATGCCTCATAGAAATGGGATCTCATGGTGATGTATATCACCATGAGACCCCATTTCTATGAGGAATACATTGCCCCTACCTTCTCAACTGATGCAATACAGGGTCCAAAACATTCAATCAATCACAATTTAAGTCTTTAGAGACAACTTTGCAACCTTTAAAAACTTATCTCAACAATTCTTCACAAATTTACCCAATTTCACTTGTAGGTTTGCTGACCTAGTTTCTTGACCAAATCTACCCAAATACTCATTGAACCTACTAACCAAATAGCTTTTAAGATATCCTTTAAGGCATACACAAACATATCTCAACAGTTCATATAACTCTTTTGGAAGAAATCTCTCAAATTCATGCTTCTACGATGTCCCAACTAGGCCAATTTAACAAAGAATTACCTCTCTAAACAACTTACAAACCCAAAATTCCCATCGACAGTCATTAACTAGCCTCTAAAACCACCAAATCTACCACCTTTAGCCAAGGAACTGTTCATAGAGTGCACTTTTTATAAAACCTTCATTTTTAGCAAATTTAGGGAGGATTTATTGAAAGTCCTATTCCCATACCCTATCTCATCTCTCCAAAGCATCAAACATACTCCAAATGACCTACACAAGCTTAAACAACCTTAAATTTTTTCTTCCCAAGTTTTTACTACACTTTCCTTCTCATAACCACCAATTTTCACTCAAATTCATAATATTGTCAACTAGGGCATCATGCCCAAACACTCAACTTCACCTCCCCTACTCTTCAAAGCTTCAAACACCTTGTAAAAGGTCCGCACACACTTTGTGATCTGATCTCCAATCTTCTTGAGTGCATTTAAAATGAATTTCAACTTGGAGCCATTACTTTCATAGAAAAAACTCAAAAAATTCAATGGGGCAGCAATCAAAACCTCATCAAACATTATTCCCTACTCAAAATCCTACATCTACATCTAATCCTAACATGTTTGGACTCATTCCACCGAGCTACAGTAGAAACAATAGGTGGAATGAGTCATTTAACTCATTTTATGCCTTCAGACCCTTGGCTGGCTGAACAGACCCACCTCCAGTAGAAATGCAATAAAATCACTTCACTCTAAAACCAAATTGGAGCTAACAAATAGATCTAACAATTTAAAAAGACCTCTAAAAAGAGTCTTTATATTATAAAATGATCTATATGACCTTATTGAAAGTCTTATAAACACAAAACATTAAAATACCTACTTCAACCCTTATTGAACCAATCACATGCTGATGCAGAGTAGGGAGGCAATCATTCATCAACCATAATTCAAGTCCTTTGAAACAACTTTGTAGCTCTTAGAACCCTAACTCTTGGATTTCTCACACAATCTCTCTGTTTGCCTTGTAGGTCTACCAACTCGGTTTCTAGGTTCTATCTCACAAATCCAAACTAGAACCCACTGAACAAATACATTTTCAGACACCCTTTATGTCCTTACACAACATATCACAAAAATTCATACAAATCTTTTTGAACAAAACCCTAAAACAGGTGCTTCTACGTTGTCCTAGACCTTCAATTAGGCCACTTTTACAAAGGAACACCCCTTTAAATTTACTGCCCACCCAAAATTCCTTTGGACACTCATGTGCCAGGTTGTAAAACCTCAAGATCTACCATTTTTAATTAGAGGAAGACACACTAACTCACCAAACCATGAAACCCTCAATTTGGCTTGTTTTAGGGAGGGTTTATTGGAAATATGCCTTCGAAAATATTTTCAATCTAACAACACTTCAAAAAATTTGAAAATTATTTGCACAAACTTAATTAACCTTCAAAAGTTTTTTCCCCCAAGATTTTCACCTCTAACCACCAAATTTGATCAAAAAACAAAGGAATGCCATCTAGGGCATCACACAAAACCACTTCCAAGGCCTCCCCTTCTCGTAAATCTCATTCAAACATCTATTCCTACCATTTTGGACTCATTCCAATGAGTCACAGTATTTACAATAGGTAGAATGAGTCAATTTCTCATTTTAAGCAACCACAACCCTTCAAAACAGGGTTTTAGATCTTATTCATGAAAAAAAAGACATAAAACACCTAATGACCTATCACAAAACCAAAATTGCAACTTAGCTAAGTTCCTCTGCACCACATGGCTTGTCCATGCTTCCATTTTCAGCCTATATTGCAATCATGGCATGCCACATTACCATATTTCTTTAACGCATTCCATCAAAAAAATTCATGTGACCTTTGTCTATGCTAGAAATACTCTTCTAGAGGATGATTGTGATTATTTTTTATGAAGCCTTGAATGACATATATTTCATTTATTTGAATGAATACATTTTTTAGGAACCAATATTTGTCTCATTACCATGCTATAGGTAAAATTATCTGCCATGCCGAAGAAACAAAAAAGGAATAAACTAACAGACGAAGAGTACAAATCCTTTAAAGCAAAGGAGAGAGAATGGGTGGTGACATATCATGAAAAGAATAAATTGGATACAATTGAATAAAACAAGCCAACCAAAGAGGAACCTCAACCATCAAAAAGAGAACATGCATTGGCAACACAAAAGGCATGAATGCGAAAGCATTGTGGTGAGACAAATTCAGATACCGTAGTTGGAGACACACTCTCTATGGCAAGTGAATATGAAGGGACACCATTAAGAACAAGCAACTATGGAGGGAAACCATCTACCACAAGTGAATATGGAGGGACAACATCTATCGCAAATGAATATGGTTGGACACCATCCGACACATCTCAAGTTGAGAGTACATCATCACTCGGATTTGACGAAGAAGGTATGCCATCATCCCCATGTGAACCTCAAGGTATGTCTTCTACTCCACCCACGAATGAAGCTACACAATCTATCCCACCTCAATTAAATATTGATTAAATTCGTAATGATGAGGAGTAAGTACCTAGGGGAACACCACCTAGAATTTTGTGTAGAAAGCGAAAGTTTTTGATTAATATTGATGAGGATATTTTGTAGCACATGGAAGGTAAGATTGCAACACACACTTGTAGAAGATATGCTGATAAGATTTGGAAATAATTCTTTGAAAGGATAAATGAGACCACAAGATGTCAACTATTTGTTGAAATGATGTGGGGTTTAAAGTATGGAAACATCATGAAGACTCTTGGGTTGAGAACATCGAATGCATCGAGTGAAAACACTATAGTGAAGAATCTAATGGATGCTTATGAGAGTGTGGGTAAGACCTCATGCTCAAAGGATAGTAGTGTCACCCGACGTGTCATTACATTGACTTTGGTAAGTAGTCAAATAAAGAGAGCTCGTCTCATTAGAAAGACGAGTGAAAAAATTAGAATTAGTAGAAAAACTTTATCAAGAGCCGTTCAAAGGTGGGAAATAGTTGAGGGCACCGATTCAAATGAATTATGGGAATTCTCGAGGAGACTACCATGAAAAGATAAAAAAGTTGTTGAAGCATTGAGAATACTAATTGAAGAGTATTGGAAGAATAACACAAGGCCATCTCTGAATCAAAGGGATGTGGTAACATGGAGAATCAGTAGATGGAACTGTGAGCCACATCCAAAGAATTTTTTGGATACGACTCAAACCCAATTTTTTCATAAATTTCAATAGGATTATCCTCAAATTAGTATTTCTCAAAGATATTTTGAAATGCTTAAACCTTTTTATGTCAAGATAAATCACACATGCACTACTTGTTGTAGATTACATATTGAATTCTCTAACCATTTTATGTTTATCATTCTATATGTTTAGATTTTCATACTAACGATGTTTTGCAGGATTGTGGCTTAGAAGCCCCACCAACATCATTAAGAGAGTTCTTATAATTTTTTTTATGTGAAATAGAGGATGGCCAAATATTCTACAAGACATCATGCTTGGATGGTTCATGCGAGTGTTGTGGTGGCTTGCAGTGTATGACAATATGTCACATATGGAAAGCACATATGAGGTGGGACAAAAACTAGTAGAGATCAGGAAGTATACAATAGTGTCATACATTACAAAAGATGGGTCTCAAGAAAAAATGTGTGATTTGGTTATTCAGAAGATTCCAACGTATTAGTTTATGTCCATGTTTCGTGACAATTTAGTGTCTGAGTATGCAAGACATACCCATAGAGCCCAATGGTTGGACACACAATTCAAGCTATGCAAGGACACCTTTCCAGTTGGTAGCATAGTATCAATGGTTGTATTTGTAGAGAACTACACTCTGCAACCATAGCATGAGGTGTGGTCATAGTTTTACAACTCCACATAGGTTTCGATATTTGTGCACATAGAATTCATTCATGCAGCTGATAGTACATAGGACCAAAGGAAGGTATGGAGGGAGTATCACTTTTATATTAGTGATGATCACACACATTCTCTAGAGTGTGTGCAAGGATGCTTCTAGATGTTCTACAATGATTTGGCTCAGAGGGGCATAACATAGTGATGATCATATGTTGAACTTTTGTGAGATAAAGCATGGAAAGGGGGAACATGTGTGAAAAGAGAATTAGCACGAGAAGAGTTAAAGTATAAAGATAGTGCAAAGTTGACAGGTGCAAGATCAATCGTCGAGTGGCGCAATGCTTCAATGGGTCCGAGTAATGAAGGTACATCTTCAGTTCGTAGATTTTTTTGGTTGATGGATGATACTAACATTTCACCATATGAGGATTGTTGTACACTAACAAGATTGAGTGAGCTACACTCTTTCCTTAGCTTAGATGCAGGTTCATGGAGTATCAATACACGAAAGATGGCATGCTTTTGTTCTTCATGTACAAGGCAAGCCTGGAATGATTGTGAGTTAGGGGAGTGGGTTGACAGATGGTTGACAAGTTATCTTAGCCCACTTCACACATATCGCCCTCCGAAGACATTGGAACTAACACATATGAAATCATTGGTCGAATTTGATCATGTATCGGATCTAGTTCAACCAGGTAATATATCTATTTGCTTAGTTTTTGAAATTCCTATTGTTATCTTACTTTGTAGTGTATTCATAATGTTGACTAATTTCAAAAGATTTGCTGCACATATCAATGTAGGGCATGTTTATGCAATTATTACAGATGAAGACAACACAGAGGGAACACACTATTACTTGTGTCATTATGTTGAGGCCAAAAATAATTTGGAGGCCCCAGTTATAGATGGAGAAAACATTGAATACCCTACTGGCTCAGTTGTTGTTATCGGAACATGGCTTATAAGGTACCCACATAAGAGTATTAAACATTGGTTGTTTCAGGACTTTGAAACACATTGTAAGATTCTTCATTACTCGAACCTTGTCATGGCATCCAATGTTCGTTTGACCAAATATGGAGGCAGACCTTTGAACAAGACCTTGTGGAAGGTCCATGAGTCTGACCATGATGCAATACTTAACATAATAAAGAGTAGAGCAGACCTAGATGGTTCATTGGATTAATTTTTAAGTATGCACATTGGTTCTTATTAATTTATACTTGTATGCACATTAATTTGTTTTATGCCAATGCTATCATCTTCTTTTACTTTGCCTATTTGTAAGTAACCTGCTAAAAATTGATTGGTGTCTCCTTGTAGAAAAATGCAGATATATGAGCCATCCAAGAGAATCTCAGCCAAAAAAGCAATGCAACATCCTTATTTTGATGATCTTGACAAATATCAATTATGATTTTAAGTCATTACAAAGTGAGTGCAGAGCTTGGTGAAGGAATTTCAAGTTATTAATTTTAATTTAACCTTAACATGAGCACCTATGATGAAGACATTATAAGAGCATCTCAAATTTCAAGTTGTTTTATTCATGAGAGGTGTTGTGTGCAATAGGTATCTTGGAACTTCCAGTGAAGATGTATGACCAAGAGTGACTAAGTTGAGAGACTGGCATGCCTATCCTCAATGGAAACATCAAGATTTATGGCGTGGATTTGTTGTTTGTAAGTGCCTTCCACCTATTTTCATTTCATTTCCATGTTGGATGCTCTTTTTTTTCCTTCTTTTCCTTTGTGTATTTGTAAGTAAACTACTAAAAATTAATTGGTCTCTCCTTGCAGAAAGTGTTGATTTATGAGCCATCAAAGAGAATCTCAACCAAAATAACAATGTAACATCTTTATTTTGATGATCTTGACAAATCTCAATTCTGATTTGAAGCCATTATAAAAGAGCATGAGAAGCTTAGTGAGGGAATCTCAAGTTACTCATTTGAAGTTAACCTCGTCATGAGAACCTATGATGTGGAAATTATAAGAGAATCTCAAATGTATGAGTGACATTGTAAAATATATGTGAGAATGGATTACCTAAGGAATTGTAATGAGATTTACTCAAATATTGAAATTTGGTACAAGGCACCAAGGTTATTGAGCAAATTTGGTTCATGGAAGCCTTAAGTTAGTTTAGTGTTTTGAGTTTTTTCAATTGAATAAGGTCATATTAGATCAATTTATAATTTAATAAGTCATATTAGTTGTTTTTGGGGTCATTTTGGAGTTCATGTTGTTGCATATTTGTCAAAATGATGTAAAATTGCAAAAATTGAAAAGTTGTCAATGTGAAAAAAGTGCAAAAAAATGTAAACTTGAAGAATCCCAACGGTCATGGGAATTCAAAGCGTAGTTAGAGAAAATAGCCTGGTTAAGGTTTAAATATGTTGGTAAATCAAAGTAATAGGTTGTTGAAGGTTTTTGTGAAGGAAAAACAATAAAAATCCCTTGATTTCTCTTGTAATTATGTGTGTTTCATTGAATTTTTTTGTTGCAGACTATTATACTTGGCAATATAAAAGTATTATGTCTTAAAAGATTTTAAAATTTGTAGAGATAGGTGTTAGATATGTTTTGGCTTTGGAGTGAATGAAATTCATTGAGTTTTAAGAATTTTATTGTCAAATTACTGACTGTGGGTTTGTACAGCCCGCCATAAGGGTTTGAAGACTAAAAATGAATAAATGACTCATTCCACCCATTTTTTTATCTCTATGGCTTAGTGGAATGAATCCAAAATTGTAGGATTATATGTAGGAATAATATTTAGGAGTAGGGAAAATTTGTAGGAGTGTTTTTGGTTGCTGTCCCAGACAAAATTGGGTGAATTTTGGCTTAAAAATGGAGTTTCGATGTTGGGTTTTGGTGAAATTGTCTTAGGAAACATTGGGAGATGATTTATTTCGAATGAGTAAGAATATATTGAAGTTTTTTAATATTTGGAAGGGCAAGGAAGGTGAGTTGAGTGCCTGGGCATGATACCCTAATTGTCAAACTATGTATTTAAGTGAAATTTGATGGTTAAAGGAGGGAATTTGTATAAAATATTGGGGGAAACAAATTTTGATGAACCTTAAAGCATGTGATAACATAACTAAAGGTGTTTGAGGCATTTTTTGGCTATGTAGAATCTTGGAACAATGTTTTTCAATAAACCTCTTTGGAATGGCATAAAGTGAGGGTTTCATGTTTTGGTGTCATAGGAAATGATTCTCGGATAAAAAGTTATGGATTTGAAGGTTTTGTAGACCAGTAAGTGTCTTTCAATGAAGATTTAGGGTTGGAAAGGCATTTGAGTGGGTGATGCTTCGTTAAACTGATCTAATTGAGGTCTAGGACAACATAGTTGCATGATTTTGGAGAAGTTGGTCCAAAGTGACCTATGTTTATTTTGAGATATGATTTGTAAGATGTTAAAGGGTGTCTAAAAATACAATTGGTTAGTGGGTTTGAAATTGGATCTAACAGTTTTGATCCAAAAACTAGGTTTGGAGACCTACAAGGGAATTTGAGTGAATTTGTGAAGAGTTGGAGAGAGGTTTAAAAGGGTTGAAAAGTTGTTTTTAAAGGCTTGAATTGTGATTTTAGGTTGATTTCCTCCTTGATCTACATCAAAATTTATTGCTTCCCTCAAACATTTGTAATTCAAGCAATACAGTCCCTTAATAGTCCAAATTGGAAAAGGGCAACAATCTTCGATGACCTGTTACCCAGATACCATGTTGGTTACGGGCATTCCATCTAAGGCATTGGGATCATGTAGGGCACATCTACAATAACCTCTCTTGGTTTTTGTTATCTCAGAGTCATTTTTTTGTGGTGTCCAATTTTAAATTGATGGAAAAAGTGTCAATTACAAGCAATGTAAATTTGCAAAGTGGTTCTGCAATTTATGTGACCAAATAGAGTGTTTCAATGTGTCTGAATAGGTATGTTTATATTAGGAGTGGTCCTCTTTTGCACCCAAACACACATAATTTCTCTGAGCTATGTTTAACTTGTAGGAGTTTATGGTGAACTCCTCAAACACCCCAGAATCACTTGCAAGACAAAATAACTTTTAGAAGAGAGAAATGGAAAAAATATTATGCTATCATTAAAATGAAAGAATGCCAAATTGAATATGGAAAATTACATACAAAGCCTTGCTTAATATGATGTTGACATGTGTCATAATCTTATGACATGTGACAACTAACTAACTACCTAGGAAATGATGTTAGATAAAAGAAGAATTCTAGAAAAAACAACTCATCCTTCTAGAAAGAATCTTATAACCTAAGAAAACATGTGAACCTATCACCTAGGAGTATAATTAAATGCCTAAGTAAACTTATGTAAGTGTAATTAAATAATTAATTATACCAACACCCCTCATAAGTGCAACTTAGGGAGGAAATTATTATGCAAATGATGCAATGATGGGTCCTAGCTACTAGGCCATGTTAGGTATCCATGTACATATGCAAATGAAATCTCTCACAAACGGAGAAAAGGAAAAAACCAGTGGAACAAAACTCCTCTCCAAAAGAGAGATGAAATACAATAATGATATCCATCACAAATCCAATCAATCTCCATCCACACAAAGGATGACAAGAGAGACTATTCAGTCCCCCATAATGAGATAACCTGTTGCAAGAGCACTAGAAGTACATTATAGAGTAACATTGGAATCCTCAATTTGACAAGCAAGGAAAGATATTTTTGTTTGCTAGAAACCATATTAGAGTCACTCAAGGACTCAAGCCATAATCATGATAAAACAATAGTAGACCCAATGCCAAGGAACATTGGAAAACTCGCAAACTAGCACAACTTTGGAATCTATGAAGCAATAGTCGATTGAGAAATGATTTGGAATTGAAATGAAGTGTAGAGAAAATGCAAACCTAATGCACACAAAAAAGGAAATAGTTCATGCATTGATAAATGCTCACATCTACCTCCATGATGAAAAATAACCTCAAATTTGTGTAGATGAAAAAATCTAAAAAAATGGTCTACACTACTGTGAAGTGCTTGAAACTAGTTTTTCGCTGATATCTCGTTTGCCAAAAATGGATACTGTGGCCAACAGATATGATTTTTCAAAAACCTGAATTTAGCTTATAGGAAATGGGTTTTTTAGCAAAAACATTTATTTCTAATTTGATTTCTAAAAAATCTACTCATTGTTTGTAGACAAAAACAAAAACCCAGAAATATTTTGATGCTAAAAACAAAACCTAGAAATTGTTTCTTGATCCGAGAAGCAGAAGATGAAAAAATGATGCAAATTTGACAAAATATACCAGATTTTCATGAAATAAAAGTTGATCTTGACTTTTTCTGACACCTTGGATTCAATGGCGAGGTTCTCAAGACCCCAACTTGCACCCAAAAAAAATTTCACGCCAAGATTGGTCCCTCAAAAATGGGAAGAAGTCTTCAACACTGAAGCTCTGATACCATGTAGGAGTTTATGGTGAACTCCTCAAATACCCCAGAATCACTTACAAGACAAGATAACTTCCACAAGAGAGAAATGCCAAAAATATTATGTTATCATTAAGATGAAAGAATTCCAAATTGAATATGACAAAGTACATATGAAGCCTTTCTTATATAGGCAAGGTTGAGATGTAGTAGTTAATATGATGTTGACATGTGTCATAATCTTATGACATGTGACAACTAACTAACTACCTAGGAAATGATGCTAGATAAGATAAAAATTCTAGAAAAGACAACTCATCTTTCTAGAAGGAATCTTATATCCTAAGAAAACATGTGAACCTATCACATAATAATATAATTAAATGCCTAAGTAAACTTATGTAAGTGTAATTAAATAATTAATTACACCAACATAACCAGATCGACCTCTTAAGAGTCCAAAGTGAAAAATGGATGCAAACTTCAACATGTTGTTACTCGGATACCGTGACACTTAGAAAATTCTCATTTGATCCTATAGGACTGTGTTGGGCCCCTCTATAATAACCTCTCTCAATTTTTACTGTCTCAAAGGCATTTTCCCATAGTGACAAATTTTCACTTGGAGAAAAAGTTGTTAAATGCAAGTAGTTGAAAGTTGCAAAGTGGTGCAAATTTCGTTCTGCAACTCATGTGACCAAATGGAGTGTTCCAACGCATACAAATAGGTATTTTTACGCTAGGAATGGTCCTCTTTCTCACCCAAACACGTGGAATCACTCCGAGCTACGTTCAACCGGATTGATCCCTTAAGAGTCCAAAGTGCAAAATGACTACAAACTTCAACATATTGTTACTTAGATATCGTGATGCTTAGAAATTTATCATCTGATCCTATGGGATCATGTTGGGTCACTCTACAATAACCTCTCTCGATTTTTTCTATCTTAGATGAGTTTTCCTGTGGTGGAAAATTTTCACTTGGGGAAAAAACTGTCAAATGCAAGTAGTTGAAAGTTGAAAAGTGGTGTAACTTTTGTTTTGCAACTCGTGTGACCAAACAGAGTGTTCCAAGATGTCTAAATAGGTATGTTTATGCTAGGAATGGTCCTCTTTCACATCCAAACACACAGAATCACTTCAAGCTATGTTCAATCGGATCGATCCCTTAAGGGTTGAAAGTGCAAAATGGCTACAAACTTTAGCATGTTGTTACTCGGATACGGTGACACTTAGAAAAATCTTATTTGATTCTATGGGATTGCATTGGGACCCTCTATAAAATCCTCTCTCGGTTTTCTCTATCTCAGAGAAATTTTTCCATGGTGGTGAATTTTCATTTAGGGAAAAAGTTGTCAAATGCAAGTAGTTGAAAGTTGCAAAGTGATGCAACTTTCGTTCTGCAACTCGTGTGACCAAACAGACTGTTCCAATGTGTCTAAATAAGTATTTTTACGCTAGGCATGGTCCTCTTTCACACTCAAACACATGGAATCGCTATGATCTACGTTCAACCAAATCGATCCCTTAAGAGTCCAAAGTGCAAAATGGCTACAAACTTCAACATGCTATTACTCGGATACCATGACGCTTAGAAACTTCTCGTCCCATCCTATGGGATTGCATTAGGCCCCTTTACAATATCACCTCTCGGTTTTCTCTATCTCAAAGGCATTTTATCGTGGTGGTGAATTTTTACTTGGGGAAAAAGTTGCCAAATGCAAGTAGTTGAAAGTTGCAAAGTGGTGCAAATTTCGTTCTACAACTCGTGTGACCAAGTGGAGTGTTCCAACGCATCCAAATAGGTATGTTTATGCTAGGTATGGTCCTCTTTTTCACCCAAACATGCAGAATCACTCCGAGCTATGTTCAACCAGATCGATCCCTTAAGAGTCTGAAGTGCAAAATGACTGCAAATTTCAACATGTTGTTACTCGAATATTGTGACACTTAGAAAATTATCATCTAATCCCATGGGATTGCATTGTGCCCCTCTAAAATAACCTCTCTCAACTTTTGTTATCTCAAAGACATTTTCTCGTGGTGGAAAATTTTCACTTGCGAAAAAAGATGTCAAATGCAAGTAGTTGAAAGTTGCACAATGGTGCAACTTTCGTTCTACAACTCGTGTGACTAAATAGACTATTCTGACGCACCTGGATGGGTACGTTTATGTTAAGAATGGTCTTCTTTCACACCCAAACACATAGAATCGCTCTAAGCTATGTTCAACCAACTCGATCCCTTAAGAGTCCAAAGTGCAAAAGGGAAGCAATCTTTGATGGGTTATTACTCAAACATTGTGATGCTTACGAAATCTTCATCTGAGCCTATAAGATCGCATTGGGCCCATCTACAATAACCTCTCAATTTTTTGTTATCCCAAAGTCATTTTCTCGTGGTGTCCAGTTTTCACTTGATGGAAAAAGTGTCAAATGCAAGCAATGTAAAGTTGTACAATGGTGCAACTTTCATTTTGCAATTCATGTGACCAAAAAAATGCTCCAACATGTATTGATAGGTACGTTCATGCTAGGCATGGTCCTTTTTCACACTGAAACACTACTTCATGTACTATGAATATTATGTTTTGCAAGTGTTGTGAAGATTATGTATCCTTTGCTTAATTGAGTTGTTCCAATCAAAGGATTAAATATATTGGAATTTTTTTATGATTCATTTCATGGAATACCAATTGAAAATGTGTTTTTTTCTTTTAGATAAAGCATTTCATGGAACTCTTTGGATTAAAATGAATTGAGATATGTAAGAACAAGGGAGCATTAGGAAATACATTGCTCAAGGATCTTAAATAAGCCTTCTTGGTGTAGGGGCACCAAATGCATTTTGTGTTAATGTTGTCAAATGAGGTCTTTTGATATTTTTAGGTCTGTTTGATTTTTTGTCAATTAAATAAGGTCCTAATAGACCATCTAATAGGTAATTAGGATTCATTGAGTTTATATTGTTACATTTTTGGAAAATTGTCAAAAGTACAATATTGAAAAGTTATAAAGTGCAAAAAAAATGTAAAATTGAGGAAGCCCAAGGGTCATGGGCGTTCAAAGGGTAGTTAGAATAGTTGTAATAGGTTGGTTAAGGTTAAAAATATGTTGAAAAATTGATGGATGAAGGTTGTTGGAGGTTTTCTAAAAATTTGAATAATAAAGCTCCTATTTTCATTGAAATTATGTCTTTTCTATTGAATATTGCTATTGCAAAGTAGTTGCACAACCTGCACGACTTGATGGTGAATCCAAATTGTTTTGAATTGTTGTTTTAGTGTCCTATCTATCATTTTGACTGAGTTTTAGGTATTCCCATTGGGGTTGTAGAATCTTATTGAGTTTTCCCTATAGGCGGGTTTGAAACTCCAATTTTAAGGTTTTGAAGACATAAAAATGTGATTATGGCCCATTCCACTAATTGTAACTCCTGTAGCTGAGTGGAATGGGACAAATATGGTAATATTTAGTTGATTGAATGGTTTTTGGAGGAGAGGTCATTTGGGGGTTTGGGCATGATGCCCTAGTTGTCAAATTTGAATGTTTTGAGTGAAATTTGATGGTTAAAGGTGGGTAGGTGAGGAAAAATATTTGGGAAGAAAATTTTGGTGATAGATTAAGCATGTGTAGTACATTTGAATCATGTTTGATGCATTAATGAATTGTAAAGAATTTGGGAAGTGGGATTTTCAGTAAACCCCTTTGTAACTTGCTAAAAATGAGGGTTTTGAATAAAAGAGGACTTAGTGAGTGGTTCACTAGCTAAAAGTTGTAGATTTGGTGGTTTTATAGACTGGTAAATGAATTTACATAGGTATTTTGGGTTGGAATATTGTTTAGAGGAGAGTTGCTTTGTAAATTAGGACTATTTGGCTTAAGGGGACAACATAGAAGCATCAGTTTGAGGGATTTGTTCCAAAAGAGTTATATGAGATTTTGAGATATGTTTTGGTATGACTTAAAGGGTGTCTAAAAATATAATTGGTTAATGGGTTTGAGAGTGGAGTTGTTAGATAGGTCCAAGAAACTAGGTCTACAAACCCATAAGGAAATTAGTGAAGTTGTGAAGGGAATCACCCTTGTTAGGGTTTTGGAGATTGAAGGCTTGTTGAAATCAGTTCAATTTGTGATTGGTAATTGAAGGACTCCCTAATCTACATGACTTCTCCCCCATTGCAATTTTGGGTGGATTATTACTTTCAAAGTATTGGGAATGGTTTACTTATTTTCTAGTTGGCAGTTGCCATTCTAGAAGGCTCATCTCTCGATATATTTTATACTCATTCTTAATCAATTATCAAATTAATAATCAATGCATTTATTTATAGTTAATCTTTTCTTTTCAATTTGTGTAATTTTTGGAATTTGTAACTCTACTAGTATTCCTAGAAATATTGAAGTTGTTTAGCATCGACTAATAAAGTTATTTAGCATCAATCAATTAATATTCAAGACAAACCATGAAGGAAAAAAATGATCAATGCAAGGGCTAACCAATTAATAAGTATACATGTGAATAAGTCAAGCATGTGTACATGTGAATAAGGGAAACACAAGTACTCAAAAACATCTAAGCCTTGAAGTATACACATGAATACATAGTATACATAGATTAATACAAAGTATATGCATGAATACAAGGTATACACATGAAAACATGTAAGTTGCAAAGTATACATTGGAATACATGTAAGCCACAAAGTATACATGTAAGTTGTAAAGTATACACTTGAATACACGTAACTCATATCTATTGAACCATGAATTTATAATGTAAATATGGACACCATCAATAAAAAAGATTTTAATTAACCAAATATCCATGTAGGAATACATCAATATATGTTGATATAAGTATAGAATATAGGTACAAAATATCCATATAGGCTTATGAGAATGCCATATAGGCATACAATATCAAATATATCCAATACAAAATATGTACAAAAATGCCATATAGGCATACAATAAAGGGCTCTGGAATTATAAGCCATCGCTCTCCATCCCCTCAAAATAAACTCTTACCCTTTGCTTGTTGATTGGATAGCGATACATCTGTCACTCGTTTATGATGTGGTCGAGGAGTGCTCTTGGTGCTCCTCCTAGTGTTTAGTTCTTGGTAAAGTCTTATTTGTTACAATAAGAAGTAAAGACATTAATATATAGAAATTACATTAAAAAATGATATATTTAACAAAATAAACACTTATCACCATCTAATGATCACTCTCCATGAGGGAAATATTCAAATTACCATGTTGAGGCATGTTGACGCCCTGTATAAACCATCCAAATATAAATTAAACTACGAATCAATAATGGTTTGATTTTTCACTAACATCTATAACAATGAATATAAATTGAAATTTAGTAATTTGCCTCATACCTCCCCTATCAGAGCCATCACAGATTCTATAGTAGATGAAACACCGATGTCCATTGTCATCTAAACATTCAAAGGTGTTTCTTCTTCCAACAACTAAAAATAAAACAACAAATTATTCAATCACGAAAACTACAATATTGATCCATGTCATGACTTATAATGTATGAGATAATGAACAAAATTTTGAGTACTTATTAAACTATATATTTCTAAATATCATGCTTACTATTTTCCCTATCCATATCTTGTTCGAAAGCACATGTTTTTAGGATTTACCCATAGCAGCAAGCCGATGAACCGCTTGATAAAATGCTTTCATAGACATGTACGATAACTGTGGTGGCATAGAGAAGGCAGTGAATTGTTTGAAAAAATGCCTCAAAGAAATGAGGTCTCATGGTGATGGAATGCCATTACAAACAAATTCCCGTCATGACATTCCATCACCATAAGACTACATTTATTTTAGGCATTTTTTCAAACAATTCATTTCCTTCTCTATGGTATTATTGCTTACTATTATGCTTTGTTAGAAATTTTTCCAAGCGTCCATAGTTTGTTGGAAAGCACCTATTTTAGGCTTTTAGCCATAGCAGCAAGGAAGTGAGTAGTTTGATAAAATGATTTGGTACACATGTATGGAAAATGTGGTATCATAGAAAAGGTGGTGAGCTGTTTGAAGAAATGCCTTGAAGAAATGTGGTCTCATGGTGATGGAATGGAATTCCATCACCATGAGACCGCATTTCTTTGAGAAATTTTTTCAAACTAATAACTGCCTTGTCTATGCTATTGCTTACTATTATTCTTTGATTGATTTTTTTCAAGCATCCATAGTTTGTTGGAAAGCACCTTTTTTAAGCTTTTAGCCATAACAGTGAGGAAATGAAATGTTTGAAGAAATTCTTTGGTAGACATGTATGGAAAATATGGTAGCATAGAAAAGGTGGTGAGTTGTTTGAAAAAGTGCCTCAAATAAATTGGGTTTCATGGTGATGGACATCACCATCATAAAAAATTTCTTTGAGGCATTTTTTTCAAACAACTCATTGCCTTGCCTATGCTATTGCTTACTATTATTCTTTCATATATTCCTTCCAAGCATTCATAGCATAGACAAGACAATGAACTGTTTGAAAAGATGCCTCAGTAAAAAGTGGTCTCATGGAATGCCATGACAAGAAAATGCAATTGGAAGCTGCTCCTACTTATTACTTACGCTATGTGAAGTAATTGCATCATTGCTTATGTTGACTTTCTAAACAACTATATTATAGTTGAAATTTTGTCATCTATCAACATCTAGTTATTAGTTATGGAATGTGAAGTAATCCTTCGAGTTTGAAAGATGTGAAATGCAACGTAATCAACAATATGAATACAAAATACAAAAATCTATTAAGTACAATTCATTAGTTAAACTCTTTATTCTATTACCTACGTGTAGGTTTGACTAAATCCACTAGCACTAGGAGGTGTTCCCTCGAAACCTCCAATATTAGCCTATTCAACGTCCAAAATCACATATTAAAATACCATTCATAAAACAATGCTATTAACATGTAATAAATTTATAATTGTTTACTAGTAACATACCTCAACGATAGGTGCAGTGGAGAAATGAGTAGGTGTAGGGCCGGTGTATCTAGTATCAACATTGTGACCTTGTAGTTTTATTAAAATCATAAAACTAAATTAGTTAATCTTGCATTTCAAAATTAAAATTTAATAAATTAAATTCAATGAACATGCTAACTTTTACCTGAGTATCAATGCCATAGGCCTCATGCAAAATGTTAGCTGCCCTTTCCATCTCTATAGCTGTAGACGAATCTTGTGTAGCAACCTCCTGAGTGTCGGTGGGGTCATATGAATAAGTCACCCCACAAGATTGACACAAATGGGATCGAAGCCCACCACTCGAAGACTCCCTTGGATGGTTCTATAGAATAGGGCTCACATGTTGGATGAAACTCTAGGTCAAAGAGTTGATGGCCTGCAAAGTCTCTATGTCGACACTCTCCTTCATGACAAAAGGGATAACGATGTGTTCATGAGGTAGCCTAGCGAGAGGTTGTCTCCCTTTTTGTGTAGGATTTAGTTGTGCACCAGGTCTATCTTGTGCCGACCCCCCACCTCCCCCTAGAAATCCCTCATATCAAAATAATTTGGGATTTTGTTCAAGATGAACTCACAATATAGTTTCCTAAGGAAATATTGTGGGACTTCACAATTGTTACATGGTGGGTAATAAAAAACCATGTACCACCTATCCCAAAAAAAGTTCCTAATCTTTTGGTGGTGGCACCAATGAATATGAAACCTCTTCGCATTGAAGCTAAGATTTACATTTGTGTGTGGGTCAATGAATAATGAGCACAAATCACCTTTTGTAATTTTTAAATCTTTTACTACTTTATATGATAATTTATCTTCGTAATAAGCCCTAGCCACCTGCCTTCTATCTTGCCAACTAGTTAATTGTTTACTAATTGAATCTACATGTTTTAACATTTCTTTCATTGAAGTTGCCAGGGTCATTCTTTTCGTAGTTGAACTGTTTGGATAGTTCAACCTCCCGATTAAATCCTCAATTTGTTCTTTATTGTTCTTAATTTCACCATTTAGTTTTGCTAAGTGCCAGGAGGATGTTGAGGGATTGGTGGAGGAGATTAAGGTTGTGGTTGATTAACTTGAAGATTTTGTTGTTGTTGTTCTTGCTATGCTTGTTGAGGATTTTGTTCCTCTTGTTGTTTTTGTGCTTGTTCAATATTTTTAGGAGGGTTTGTAGGTTGATTAACATCTCCTACAAATTCAAAAAATAAATATAAAAAATAACCTAAAACTAACAAATTCAAAACAAAAAACAAACAATCCTTACCTCTCAGAACTCCTCGTCAACATGGTGGCATCGTGGCGATGAAACAACAACCGTTGATGAAGAATTTTTCAAAATACCTCCTCCTAGAATTCGAGCGTGGAATATGGGGTTTTGGCAGTAGGCAAGAAAAAAAACATAGTCACAAGTTAAAATGAATTTGATTTTTTTTCTTTTTCTTTTAATAGGTTATAACAAACTCATGTTATAGGCTCGTTGTGGCTGAGCCTTAGGCTCAACACACCAAGCCATAACACGAGCATGTTATAACACGCTCGTGCTATGAGTTTTCAAAACTTTTTCAAAAAGTTGTCCACAAATTGGCTACCCATCTTTCCCAAGGGGTTTGTTTCAATAATGTAGCCATGGATTTATCTATTGAGTCTAGATAGGGTCATTGAATGAGTGTAAAAATTTATTTATTTGATCAATATTATTCTCAAATTTGAGCATTTTCTTTCTTTTTATCTTGTGTGACATTTTTTCTTGAGTTTCGCTAGCCTCTTGTGAAAATATTTCATCAATTACCTCTATTTGTCCTTGTTTAGATAATACTTAGTGGAAATGAACCTTGGGTAGATCTTTAATCTCTTTTCAAGAGATGAGGAATCACATGATACCTCCTAACATTATCCCATATTAACAAACAAGAGAGCATACTAGATATACACACTACCAAAGATCAAGTCAAGGGGCATATTTCAAGTTTATAGTCGAATGGGTTCATCCTTTGAATCTAGACTTGACACTACATAGTCTATAGAAATGGCCATCCTTGTGTTGTAAGGAGATATGTTATCATTCCTATCAAACTTTATACAAATTTTTGAGTATAGTAAGCAAGAAATCTAAAATAATGAATATAGGTTTCTTACTTGGTTTAATGCAAAAAATCCAAATGCTTTTCTATGGATTTATCCTTTAATTATATATGATGAAATAACATGCTTGAGATATAAGAGATGTAAAATAAATGTAATTTGATTCATTTAAATACTAGCATATAACATTAAATTGCAAAATCTTTGTTTATGGTTAGCTTAGTGTGGGAAAATAAAGATGGTTGGTTGGCCAAATTTGAAAAAAGGTGTATGAAATAGAAAGATTAAATGAAACACATACATGAAAATGTGGACAAGAAAATATAGGTTAACCACCATGAAAATATGGCTAGTTGGTCACATATAACTATGAGGTTGACCCTACAAACATGAAAATGATTATGGACAAGCAAATGATTAAATATAGGTGGTTAACAATAATATCTAGGTAAGTTTTTAGATAATACAATAAATAATAGGAATGAATGGATGTATCAAAATAAGTGCATATAAGGATAAGGTAGGGTACAAATATGCATGTGTTTGTGTGAGTATGAATGGGTAAAGAATATAGGAATGATCCCAACTTTGCATAAGATTACACCATTTGTGGGTATGTACATGTATAATATTTAAAAAAAAAAATGGACACAAAACTAAATGAAGAATGGCATGGGTGTTTCAAATTTCACTATTACAATCTTTCCCCACTTTGAGGTGGGTGATAGAATAAAGGTGCATCTCACTTATGTTGGCTACACACATCAACATTTGTTAATTTTTTTTTATTTTCTTGGGTAATTATAACAAGAAAACTATAAAGAATTTAAAGACTATAAACTAATAATTTTTGACATATTCTATGCAAATTCATTTTCTAGTTAAAAAATAAAAATAATTTTATCTCATTTTTAAACATTTATTAAAATCATGTTTCTTATACTTTATAGTATTTGTAATGAGTAATATTTCTTTATAACACATAACAAGTGAGTTAGAAATAGAATATGTTCATATTTTATTAAGAATAGACCCTTAACACTAATATGGTGCCTTTATTTGATCATGGAAAAAGTGATTTGAATCAATATTTTATATCTAATGAAACCTTCCATGTAGCTTGGATGAAAAAGGGTGTATGCAACAAAAAGATTAAATGAAACACATACATTTTGATACCTTAATATATAATGAACTTACATCTATTTTTATTTGCGTTTTAAGATTGGTAAAAAAATTAAATGTGCATGTGTTTTACAAGTGATAAAATTTTATGCTTTCATGTAGAGATATGTGTAAATCCTAAGTGATCATTCCAATCAAAGTATGTATCATTTATACAAATGCATATAAACTAAACATTTGGCTATTAAAGAATAAAGAAGGGGGTCCATATAGAGTAATGAACCCATGTAGGACATGTTACAATGTAGTTTTTTATTTTGGTATGTGCTCTTCATAGGAATAAAATAAAGAAAAGGTATACTATGAGTATATTCTATTTGACAAGTATTAGAATTGTGAAAAACCATAAAACCACGACCCATAGGATCAAACAACAAACAATGAAACCTTCCATGCAAGAGATTTGCAAACAATATGTGAAATATTCCCCAAAAAGAAAAAGCTACAAAAGAAAGATACTATCAAAAGATAATTACAATGAGGGTTGAGTGCTATATAGGAGCAAAACCCTAAAAGCATAAAAACACTCCTAAGTTTAACCTAAGTGAGTGAGACTAAATTAGAATAATAATCAATTAAATATTAATTAATCATTAGCTAATGAATGATTACTCTAACACCCCCCTTAAGATGAACTTAGGAAGTAGCTAAAACCCCTAAAAAGAAGAATGCATGATGGGTCCCAACAAACAAAGGCTTGGTGAGGTACCATGTAAAAAAAAAAGATCTCTCACAAATGGAGAAAATGAGAAAACCACAATGGGAGAAAACTCCTCTCCAAAAGAGAGAGAGGTGAATGAAGGTTTAAAAAGTCTCCAAATCAAGGTATGAAGGATTGAGAAGCCTCCAACTAAACAATGTCCCAAAAAAGAAGAACATGTAGAACATCGTTGAAGCATTGAGAAGCTATAGATTGGTGTCAAATGAAGATTGATATGGTGCTGAAATGAATAACCTACTCTAAAACAAGTTATGATTAGGATCAAGATAACAAGAATCTGCATGAGTGCCCACTATGACACTACTCAAATCAGATGGAAAATAAAGGAAAAACATCTAGAAATCAAAGATACAAATGTTAAGATCAAGGAGACTATAATTTGCATGAGTTTCCCCCATAAACACTACTCAAAACAGATGGAAAACAAAGGAAAACATATGGAAGTTAAATATACAGGTGGTACATGAATATGCATGAGTGACTCCAATTACACTACTCAACATACAATTAAAAAATGTAGGTACCAAATAGTCTGAAGAATATTGATCACTAGAGAGACAATAATATGCATAAGTTTCCCTAATGGACTACTCAATCTAGATGACAAACAAAGGACAACATATAGAAATTGAAAATACAAACTATAATGAATCTGTATGAGTGACCAAAACTAACACTACTCAGCATGCATGGAAATGACAAGTCAAAAATACAAGCACCAATAGTCTTTGACTAAATGTAAATGGAAGGTTGCCTCAAAAAATAAGAATTGAGGAATGTCCATATTGTAAGTGCTTCAACTCACTGAAATGCATGTAACTAGCCATTGATGTATGTTGCATTTTAAAGTTCATAGGAACACACACTAGATATGTAGATCACTCCAACACGAAACCAAGGAAGCATTAGCTCCAACAATAGAAACCCCCACATAATGTTGAAAAAAGAGAGCCATGATAGATACACTAAAACTGTATGAATACAAGAAGTGCATGTAGGAGAAACAACCTACAAATAAAAGGGTGTGCAAAATAAGGCACACACGCATGAGGCAAGAATCACTGGGATTCACTGTCTTCATGGAAGGGGCACTCACTTGACAAAGGTTTGATAGAAAACCAAAGGAAAACATCAACCCCCCATGGCACTTTATATCACAGTGCAAATACAAAAGACACAAAAAGATATGCAAAATCCCTAATAATTATACACCAGAATGGCACTTTATCTCTGTGTCTACAAAAGAGAATGTGCATGAAAAAAATTCTACAATGCCCAAATAGGATATAATACAAGAAATACATATAGAATAGCCAAAAATGAGTCATCCCACACAAATGAAAAGTTTCCAGGAGCTAAGACGTCCAAGTAATTCACTAGAGTGCAAGAAAACAAAAACCTAAATAAATATATCTAAAGAGAAATTTGGAAAAAGTGCATGGATGGAGCTGAACGGACCTAAAAGATGGTTTCAATGCCACTCGAATCACAAAAAGTGAAGAAACTGGTCAAAAGTTATGAACTTGAGACTAAAAAAGAAACCTCTCACTTCAACAGGTTGTAGAATGCACCAGTAGAAAAAATAGGCGATGAGACCCATACCATTAGAAATTTGGTGGAACTAGCTTTTTGATGATATCTCATTCATCAAAATCCAACATTGTATGCCCGAGTTATGGCCAAAAGAAAATAACTACTCCTTAGGCTAGAGAAGGGGACTTGGGACCCTTGACTAGCCAACCATATGGCTAACATCATGTTGATGTCAACATCCATATGGATGACATCAATAGGAATCTTTGTGGAATATTTCCCTATCTTCACTAGAAAAAAATTTGGCCCTGAGAAAAGAAAACTCAACTGACGGAATATTCTCATCTGATTCTTTGTTGAAAAACATAGTTGACTGGAAAAATTTGGAATGTGCCGAAATTGCTGAAAAGAACATCAAAATTTTAAATGGCACCAGAAAAGATTGGAAGGCGGTAGAAGGTTGTCAAATGACAGTATGGTCATTGTTAGTCGATTGATAAAAGGCCACTAGCGGTTGACCACGGTGATCATGACCTACCACCAGGGTATAATATGTACCCTACGCATGCAAGTTCTAAATAAATGTGCCCTAATAAAAAAATAAAACCCTACAACTTTTTTCAAAAAAGATTTTTAATATTTTTTTAAATTTTTATAAAAGTTTTTAAAAATAAGAAATTAAAAAAGAGCTCTTTTTCAATTAATTTTTTTTGATCCACGTGCACAGGGCCGTATGAAGTCCGTATGGGTCTTGTGAAATTTTCTTCCCTCAAATGCTCTCAACATCAAAATAGGGGAAATTTATACTCAAAATTCTAGGAATTGGTGTCTTGAAACTAACGGCGAGGTCATTTTCATGCCAAAATGCTCTAAAAATGCAGCTACCCTCCGGATTTGGAAAAAAGTAACCGCTTCAAACCCTCATAGATCTAGTGTCAAGAACCCAAACTAGGAGAAACAAAATGGAAATCTGACTTTCTTGACAGATTTGAATCCAATGGTAAGGTCCTTTTCATGCCAAAATGCACCTAAAATTGCCCACCTCCAAAATTTGCAAAAAAGCAAAGGGGATTTAGATCTTAAGGGCCTATAACCCGTGTTGAAGAAAAAACTCATAAATCAAGAAGTGGTTTGTTGAATTGAGGCTCTAATAAAATGTTAGAATTGTGAAAAACCATAAAACCATGAGCCGCATGATCAAACAATGAACAAAGACACCTTCCACACAAGAGATCTGTAAATAATATGTGCAAAATTCCTCAACAATAAAAAGCTACAAAAGCAAGAGACTATCAAAAGATATGAAAGCTCGAGAGATAATTACAATGAGGGTTGAGTGCTATAGAGGAGAAAACCCTAAAAGCATAAAAGCACTCCTAGGTTTATCTTAAGTGCATGAGAACAAATTAGACTAATAATCAATTAAAGATTAATTAATTATTAGCTAATGCATGATTACTCTAACAACAAGTGAAAATTTTGGATACAAAATAGGAGCTTTATAAATTATATATGAAATAGAAAAATATGAAATGAGTAAATTTTGGTTAACTCCACCTATTTAGAAAGTGATAAACTTATTTGTCTGGGTGGCCATTAGATGAAAAGAATATGAAGTAAATAGAATATCACAATTATTGATATGTTTGGTCATATTCATAGTCTCTATAATACCTATCACTACCTAAAATATTAATATAAGAATGTTATGAAAAAATATGCCCCCTTCAATTGGTTATATCTGTAAAATACAAGGAATTGAAGAAGAGGGAGGCCATTATTTCCTATATCACCTATAGTTCAAGACTAGCTATCTAGCAGTTGTACTAAGAGAGTCAATTGAATTATTGTGAACACATTATGATATTTAATTTGAAATCCATCATATATATTTTGACTATTGAGGGGTAGCTACGTGATAAATAATAAATCTACCCAAATTTGTCCCAAATCTCAATCTCAAGAAGACACATGGAATCTAAGAGTATACCTTACATCTTAGAATTTAGTTAGCTCTCATTTATAAGGGATTCTTAGTTACACTTAGATTCCTTTTGAAAGAAGTGCTAGCTATAAATATGATGCTACCAAATCCTATAAATTTCTAATGGGGTTTAGTTTTCTTTTCTAAACCTCAAATACCTTGTTAGAGCCAAAACAAGGAGCACGTGGGGAGTATATTATGGATGGAAACCCCAAAGTCTAGGTGTTGCTTTTCACCTGAAAATATTTTAGATTTTCATGTGTTGTTAATGACTACAAATTTCCCATAGTGATCAAATTTTTCACCTTTGGGATTGAGGACTTGGATATAAGTATAACTTTAATCATTTGAGGGGTTGTAAATTATTTTATCGTTGTGTCTTATTTTTAGTCTTTGTGACTAGTGTAGTCTACATTGTGTCATTTTTTCTAGTCCAGGTCCTATAGTTCCAAAACTTTGTCACATAATTCCATTGAAGTATGATATATTAATATATTGAGAGCTTCATTTTATATCTTGAGAAATTAAAATATTTGACACTTGGCATGTTTACTTTGTGTATGTAAAAAGGTGGATATATTGACTTGATTGGTTGAGTAATTCATAGATGACCATACTAAATTAAGTCCTTAATATTGGGTTAAGGATAATTATCAATAGTAGTGTCTCAACTTTACCAAATAAAAGTTACTTTTAGGATTAAAGTCCCATATTTTTCAAACCCTTGAATATTTCTAATCTTCTTTAAAATCAAGTAGAGTAAGATTATTTTTATTTAGTCATTTAATTTAATTTTTTTTTGCATATTTTAAAAAAGGATGTTGAATGAACATGGGAAAATTAGTTTACTTCATGAACATAAATATTATTAAATTTGAACTTGTGTGACATTTTTTCTTGGGTTCTAGTAGCTTGTGAAATTTATTTTGATAAACCTAGATATGCTATCATTTTATAGATAATCCCTTACCATCTCAATATCCAACCATTCCTATCAAAATGATCCATGAAACATAATCATATCATCTTGGTTTCTGTATCTTTATTTACTACGATTTTCTCACCATCAAGGAAGATACAATCTCCACCACTCTATATCCATCTAAAACTAGGATTGTAATTTTTTTTTAAATATATAGTATCCTATTGTAAATAAAAAATTTCAACACATGCATGATCAAGGTAAGGGGTGATAATTTGATGAGCATGGAATATTAGAACCCATCCATATGAAATCAAATCCAATATTTTAGGGTCTCGACTATATATCTCATGAAAAAGAAGTCGGTCACTTCTACTTTAAGGCTTAGGAACTTTCTTCCAAAATTAAAATAGGTACCTCTTGGTGTTCCTTTCATGAGCTTTTTACCACTAATCCTTTCATTGCATCCATCACCCTTATCAATACCATTACCCCACCACTAATCCTTACCCTATTAAAATGATTCATAACAATAAATCAATTACATAATATCTGTAGACACTTAAAAATGTCCTGAATGATATACACACTTGAATTCGATATATTAACATCATTTCATCCTAAAATCTATCTTATTTTTGCTTGTTTAATTAAATAAGCCTAATTATTTAATTAACTGCCTCATTTTCACCTATTAATCTAATTGAGCTAATTGGGTTGATTCACCCCCTCTTGCATTGAAATTTCATCTGGTTTAATTAAACAATACAAATTATTTAATTTTAACCCTAAATCCTCTTATTTAATTAAATATCATATTTGCATCCCCTTTTCATTAAACAAATCAATAATTTAATGAATATCCTCACATTCCTCATCTTGCACATTCAAATTTAGTTTTAATTAACTAAATTGCTAATTTCCCTTCCATCCACTTGCATAGGGAATATTCTCTCCTATTTTCCTCCAAAAAAGGTAATGATTATTCCAAACAAACTTTGAAACAAATTTTTAAAGTTGTTGCAAAGTGTGTTTGTTTGCATGATTGTGAGCCCTTGATCTTTTATTGATCCATGTGATCTTTGATTCTCATCCATTGATGAGAATCCTTGATCCATGTTGTTAGAGTAAAGGTTTTAACTTAATTATGTTGATTAAGTTACCTTTATTCCCTTCTTAAGATTTCATGTTAGTTTGCATAAAGTGACATTTAATAATTATATTAATTATTAAATGTTCTCCTATTAGGGCTTCTTTTAGGGTTTTTCCTATTAGGGTTTCTTTAGGGTTTGCATGATCTCCTTTTTATAAGGATTGATCCCATTGTATTTCATATCAATTCATTCTCTCATTCTCTCTGATATATACATTTTGAGTTTTCAGAGAACCCTTGCTTGTTTGTCTCCATCTCTTGTTTTGTGACAGGTTATTTGCATGCAGGTGATCTTCGAGGTTTGTGAAGTTGTATTTTCTCAACTCCTACACATGTTTCATCCTCCTTTCATTGTTGACCATTGATTTATCTTTTCAATCTGAGCCCTTGACTTTTTATTTTCTTTCCTATAAATAGATCACTATTTGGAGAAAAATGGATCCATCTTTTGATAGACAAATTGTGTTGTTGAAATTCATACTCATTTGCATCCATGTTTCATATTTTATAGCATTTTAGATTAAAACTTCATCCATTTAGCTTAAGCATTCATTAATGGCTTCCGTGGTAACTTATTTTGTATCCATTTTATCATAGTTTGCATAAATGGCTTATATCTTTGAATTGTCTTTATACCTATCATATATTGCATATGTTTTATCAATCATCTTAGCATTTAGAACTCTTCTTTATCATATAAAATTTGTTTTGCATCCATGTTTCACACACATCTCATTAGTTTCATCATTTTTCTTCAATAAAAATGATTAAAACAAGCTCATACTATCTAAGGGATTGGGAAAGGGTTTCCATTCTACATCAATGCGACACCACTCCCCCAATAGAATAAGATTCAAGGTCTTTGAATAGGGTTTTTGTTAAGTTTTCATGTTTATATCATGTTAGTTTAATGGCTTCCAAGTTTTAATGAATTTCAAATATCTTATTGGGATCATTACTTAGGGAGTTAAATAGGCTTCGAATTCATTTGGATTTGGCTTATTTAGTTCAAACTATGAATTTGATCACATTTTGGCACTAGAAGGAGGGCTTGAGCAATCAAATTTGACATTTTCCTTGAGTTTTCATGTGAATTGTAGGTTACAGGCATACAACGATGCTATTTTTCACCAGAGTGACACATTTGCAAACGTGTCGCAATATAGCGATGCCATTGATTTTTAGCTATAGTGATGCTATTGATTTTTTACTTTTATAGTCTATCTTAAAATGGCCATATCTTGGTCATACAGAGGTCTTTTTCAATTTTTTTTTTTGAAATGGGGTAGAATTTGATGCTCTAACTACACTTGGTCCATACGGATTCGAAGCATATTTAAGCCATTAAGCATCAATCAAATAAGATAATTCAATGTAAACAAAGATGAAGCCATTAAAACTAACATATTAAAACACAAAAGCTTAATAAACATCTATTCTAACCTAAGAGATTATGCCTTAAACCCTTAACATAATAAAAATCATTAGTATTATGCTTGCCATCAAAACTTATTGAATCTATCCCACAAATCTTAGCACCAATATCATCTCTGAATTTAACTAAGCCTCCATCATATTTTTCAAGTTTAACAAACTTACTCTTATCACCAGTCTGTGATGTGAACAACCACTATCAACAACCCAATAGTTCTTTTCTTGTTTAACATGTAGGGAAAAGATCACAATATCTTCAACTTTCTTTGGAGGACTTTCCTTCACCTACCTTTCAGTATTAGTAGGAGTAGATTCATCTTTTATATCCAAGAACAAGCATTCATTATCATCAAAATCTCCATAATCAGACTCTTCATCATAAATAACATCTTCATTTACATAATATTCTCTCTTAATCATCTTCCCTTTGTTTTCTTTACTTAATCTATGTTTATTCTTCTTAGCTCTTTCCAGAAATCTAGAAGCATAGTGACCAGTTCCTCCACAATTAAAGAATTTAAAAGGTAACTTAACTTCATACTTACCAGACCCATTTCTCATTCTTCTTACAAATTTAGCCTCTACATCATCAAATTTCTCTTCATCTGGATCTTCAACTCTTGTAGCCCTAAAAGAATTTTTTGTCTTCAATCCATTTCTCAAGCTAGGCTTTCTCATCTCATAAGATGTTAGAGTACCCAATAACTTATCTTTAGTATATGTATGATAATCTATATGTTCCTTAATAGCAGATACCTTTTCACTGTACGCATCAGAGAGAGTTTTGAGAATCTTCTTCATAATCCTGGATTCATCCACTGTAGCACCAAGTCCTCGCATTCCACCTACTGGCTCATCCTCTCTCTGTACATAGGATTTAATGTTCTCATGTTAAAACATCTATAGGAGCTCAAATTGTGCCTCCAAATTGTGCAACTTTTCTTCTTTGACCCTTTCATCTCCTTTATGCATCTTTTCCAATTCATCCCAGACCTCTTTAGTAGTCTTCAAATTTGCAAATTTAATTAACTTAGAATGTGAAAGACTATTCTTTAGAATAAACTTCACCTTCTTGTTCACTTCATGTGCCTTGATCTCATCGGTTGTACTCAGACCATTTGTAGGAGTGTAAGGAATCTTGTAAGCACTCTCAATATCATATCCATAGTACTCCATATATCCTTCCATTTTTATCTTCCAGAGGACATAGTTAGTCCCATAAAACCTAGGGCACTCAATAGTGATCTTGCTTGCCATATCAGACCTTCCTTAAGCGGTTAAGCTCTTCTCCAAGGAACCACACTCTAATACCAACTGTTGAACAAGACAATTGAGAGGGGGGGTGAATCAGTTGTAATAAATTTTAACCTTTAAGAAATTCCATTAGAGATTAGATCAATTATTATTCACAAATCCTTAACTCTACTAATGTGAATAATCATTAAGTGCAAAAGTGGGAACTAAAAAAAATCACACACACAATAACATCAGATTTACGTGGAAAATCTAATAAGGAAAAAACCATGGCGAGGATCAGCTCACAATATAGAGAATATCAAAATCGAGTTCTAAGGCTCACTGTCAGAACAAGACTTACTGTCTAAATCAAGAGTCATTGTCCAACAAGGGTTAACCACCTAGAGGGATCATTGCCACAAAATTACAAAGAATATATAAGAGATTTGTTACAAAGAGGAAACAATCTCAATGGAACAAATATTTCCACCACAATTCACTCACACACTTGTAGACATGCTTGAATGATAGAGTACACCTTTAGCTCACTGCTTTTGGAAAATCATAATTAGGTTTCACACTAAACTACTTAAACTCGAACCACATACACACAATTTCACATCTATCTCACATTTATCTTGCTTGCATTCCTTCAATTTCATGAACATCTTGAGCAACTTGTATTTATACCACCCTCAACTTTGAAACCCATCCAAATTTGGCCACACACCACTTGCATTTACAAATTCAAATTAGGTCGGTGCCAAACATTCTATGGTGGAATTAGAATAAGGGTGACCCAAACATATTCTTTGAAACACACTTTCATAAACTTCGTGAGTAGTGTTTAACACAAGGTCGACCAAACCAATGTAAAATACATAAAAAATTAAGCACACACAACCTTAGCACGATCCAATATTTCCAGATAATAAAATTAACTTGAACATGACCTCAACAACTTATCGTGAGAACCACAAGTCATAAGACTCAAACAAGAGGAATTCTGGAGCAACAACATTTCTCTTGGACCTCAGCTAGATACATAGAAAAGCATAGTTCACAACTGGTGAACATAACTCACACTATACAACAATCTAGAAACCCAAAATCTAGATATAGAAACTTCCAACAACCTAGAACAATATCTCAGATCCTTAATAGCATAGCAACAAATCTCAGAGAAAAATCTAGAGAAAACACTGAACACCTACAACCTTTATTTATTATAATTTTCTCAATATCTTCAACAAATACAATTAATAATCATAATTCATGAAATCAATGACAACATCAACTAGTTGACATCAATAACAACACCTTCATACTTGCAACATAATCATACCTTTATTACCTATAAACCTTGATCATAATTTGATAATAGATTCAAATGTATCTTTATGTTTTTAAAGACATGGTCCCTATTTATAAGCATAACTTCATACTCTTCTTGTAATGCAGTATTATTAATAGATATAGGAATATGGCCAAGATGTTCTTAGTAGGTGCACCAAATCAATGTCCAAACATTAATAAAACAAAGATATAACTCAATTAATTTTTTCACTGGATCTCATTCTCAAGGTCAAATAAATAGATATTCATGTTTCAATTCATCTATGAAGTCAATATACATCAATTATCATAAAATTATATTGTACACACACCATATATCAAGATTATTCACCACAAGATATCCTTATATGCATGATATGTTTCATAATTTCTTAAACAATTCACTTAATATTTTCATACATATAGTGACAATTAGGGATTGCAATTACTATAGCTCGATTAAGAATGAGAGTTTATCAACAAACTAATCCCTTACTTGACCTATTTGAGGTCCTTCATGTACATGATAGAGAAAAATATTACATGATACATGGAAAGTAATCAAACATTCGAACGTAATCATCATAATAATAAATACAAGAAAAATAAAAATAAAAATTGATTTAATCAATAAGGCATAAAATGAGCTCAATTTCAAAATAAATCATATGCAACCATAAAGTCTCAAAATAAATTAGTTGTGCCTAAAATTCAATGACTTATAAAGTTTTGAAACTCAAAATATTTTGACATAAAAAATTACATACCTTTACAATTTCCACATTATGTTTTTGTCTCACATTAGTGTTTGTAACCTTTAATGTGGTTTTGGGCTCATTTTTTCATGCCTTAGAATTTTATGCTCTTGATGTCAAGTTGTGTCTAATTATTTTATGTTTTCTTAGTTTTTCTATGTAAACCAGCATGTCTTACATATTTAAAGTAAAGTCCTTTGCACTTGTCTTATGAATTTGGAGACGATCTATATAGGAGGGTAGAGCCACCCAAGGGCCTTTATGTCCTTGTAGGGATATTCTGGATCTGTTTTCATAGTCCTTTGATGTCAAATATGAGCTTCTTGATTTTTCTTGCAAATTTGTCAGAACATTGTTGAATAATTATGTAGGTGAGTTTCATGGATTTTTAAGGTGTAGGGCTTCAAATGTAACAATGGAAAATGGGTCTTCAAGCTTCCTTCAATCTTCTCTAAACCTAAAATTTTCACATTCAAAGAGAGAAGAAATGTTGTGCCATTTAGGGGCTTACCTTAGTCAAACCTCGTGTTAGTGTTTCCACTTCCATAATGGCAATACCAATGATAAAATGGTAAATGATAGGAAGGAATGATGAATCAATAAAGTGTTGTAACTCACCACCCTTCAATGGCTTCCTTAAAGGACTAAAGTCATGCACATCACCTCAAGGTCTCTGATCTTTCTTTCTTGATTCAGTTGAATTGCTTGGAGACCTACAAAAGGGTTAGCCTTCACAAACAATGATAACATGAACATACATGAAATCAAATAAGATTTGACATGATGCATGGATCTTGAATTGCCCCAATAAATCATTGAAATGTTTCTCTTGACTTGCTTGATAATGCTTGATCATAAGTTTTCCAATAGTTTCTAGATTTTGTCTTTGTTCCTTTTGAAATGATGCAATAACTAGGTATTTATAGGCATTTATTCATTTATCAAAAATTAGATCTCGATAGCTGACATTTGCAACTTGAATTGGAAATGATAAAATGTCAACATCGACATATTCAAATTTGGGACCAAGAAAAATAAAGGGTTGTTGTCGCCATAGGGCATCTTTGTCCTTGCTCTATTTTCCAAAAATTAAGGCGTCAAGGGAAAATTACTAGATACATGTTGTAGTGTAGTAAAATGCATACCCTTTCATTTTCACACTTGTTTGGGCCCACCTTCTTTCATTTATCCTTCTTTATGGCTTGATTGGCCCTATTTTGTGTCCACAAGCCCTATGAATGACACATTTTTCTAGTTAATCCTAAAATTCTCCAATGCATATCTGATCCCCTAATGACTTGGATTGACATGTCCTTGATTTTTGGTGGGACTAAGATGTCACTAAGGGCATCTTTGTCCCCATGAGGTCCTGGGACCCTAATTTTGAGGCATCTATCTTGGGCCCCTTTTTAGTGTTTGTGCCCCAAGTTTCATCACTTTGGACTAAGATGCCACCTAGGGTGTCTTAGTCCTCCTTGAGTCATTTTCGGGATTTAATTTCAAATCTTGGCAGGATTTAACCTCCTTTATTCTTTGAATTCATATGTCAGCTTGGTGTGATATGATTTTGGGATATTAAGCATATACAAGTATAAATATAAGGTTCATTCATTCATTTTCATCCTAGCAATTTGAGTATTCATTCCTAAGGAAAATTTATGAGATCAAGTGCATTCAAGAGCAATTCATCTAGCAATTGGAGTCATCATCAAGTTTCAAGCATCATATCAAGGATTTTTCTTGCATAATGTATGTTGTTGTTTTAACATTTGTGACGTAGGATTTTGATCTAAGAAAGCATTTCAAGTCCTTATTTATCAAGCATTTCAAGATCCATATTCGCTGTAGCCATTACATACAAGTTTGAAATATTTGCAAGGGTTTGGTGAATTGTAGCATTGCATGTTGTTCATTCACCATTTCTATTTCATTTCAAGGTTTAATTACCAACAAGGGGTTTGACCAAGGCAAACCCCCATTCACTAACAATCATCAAGTTTCTCCATCTTGTCCATTTGTGTTTGTAGATCTAGGTTGTAGACTTGAAGATCACTTGGAGTGCAAAGTTGTCAAAGTTGCAAAGTTGCATTATCAAAGTTGCCATCTTCATAGAAACTCGTGCCTATAGGTCAAATCTGGTTGTTTCAGAACCTGAGATCTGAGGAGAAGCAATTGTAGATTTGGGAGCTTGGGACCACATTCACACTTTTTAGAAATTGAGATCGGGAATAAGACAAGAGTAAAGGCATCTTAGTCCTCTAGGTGGAATATTTCAGTGATTTGTTTGGGTTTTTGTTCTGTTATCCAAAGATTCTATGTTTTCCTCAAAAAATAGCAATGGGACTAAGATGGGAGTAAAGGCGTCTTAGTCCTCCAAGACATTTCATCAGTCTGTGATCTAGGTGGATCTAGGAAACCTAAAAATTTCACAGTCTCATAATCTCACAAAATTAGCATCATCACACAATGCTCACTGACATGGTTCTGATGCAACTTGAACAGGCTCAAAAGGAGTTCGTATGTAGAAGTTATGTGCAGTCAAAGGTCTGATCAAATAGGCGAATCAAGGGGCTAGGAAAATGGAAAAAATAAATCATCATCTCCAAATTAGTCAAAGTTGGTGTCATGATGAAGGGGTCCTTTCCATGAGTCCAACACCGTTCGTTTCATCGAAAATAGAGACCAAACAAGCAAGATACGACTAGTCAAAGTTTTGGTCAAAATGATGACGTGGCATCACCAAAACTTGACATTTAGTGGGACACATGGCATGTGACGTGGAAAGAGTATTGAATTGGTATAGATAATAACCATAATTGGGTAAGTGCACCAAGATGGTTCCCAAAAAAGGGGACTTAAGTGGACAAATTTTTTCTGAAATCAGAAAATACTGACCTTGGATGTGAAATTGAGGATACTTACACTCAAAATTTTGAGATGGAACATAAACAAGGATCAAATTGCTCTGAGTCTACTTTCTAAACTACTAATTTATTTTTAAAGTGGTTGAGATTAAGGGGTTCAAAAGAGGGATGTACACAAATTGGTGCTATTTTTGTCAAAAAAACATAACATAGCAACTCTTGTACGACCCTCGTATGGTGAATTTTTTTTTTAGTATTTTTAAAATCGCAATAGTCAGAAGTTAGCTAACAATATGTAGTTGATGCATGATTTTTCTGATAATTTTTTAATGAATATTTGGTTTTTACTAATTTTTGAAGTAGATACTTTTTGAAAACCAAAATTTTGGCTGTGCTACCCCTACAAATTTTGGAAACCCTAATTGATTTTTTATTTTTAAAATTTGTAGAATGGAGTCAAGTTTCTAAAAATATAATTTATTTGAAAATTCGATGAATGGTTAATTTATAACAAAAAAAAAACCAAACACTGCTTTTTGGAAAAAATGAGACATACAAAGAAAATTAATTATGGATGAAAGGCTTAACATTGTCACAAACTGAATAAAATTACATTGTTGGATAGCTCAGAGAGAACCCAACATTACCCATGTGTTTGATTTTTTCTATAATGAACCACATGCAATCCTGACGGTGAGCACGGACTTGATTATGAGAAATATGGTAGATTTTTTAAGAACACGTCTTTGGTCATTGGGAATGACCTCCAAGCATTTGGGTTGGTATTCCAAGTCAAATACCAATCTTAAGGTTTGGGGATTCCCAAAGAAAGATATAACAAGAGCGCATTATAATGCGCTCACATTATATCTTAGTTTTGACATGGTTTTTTGCTTCTGCGAGAAACATGAAAACTAAGACAACGTGAGTGTGTTATAAAATGCTCACGTTATGTCCTCCTTTATGTTAAGTGCAAGTCTATTGAATGTATGATGATATATTTGTATGTTTGTATGTACATGTATGCTTGTATCTCATGTATGTATGCATGCTTGTATGTATGTACGTATGCTTGCATGTATCAATGCATGTATATTGTATGTATGCCTATATGTATGTAAGATTGTATCTACACATGTATGTATGTATGCTTGTATGGATGTAGGATTGTATGTACATATGTATGTATGTATTTATGTATGTCTTTAGAGGGAGGGAGAATTTAGAGAGAGAGAGAGAGTCTGGAGAGAGGGAGAGGGGGAGAGGGGGTGGAAGTGAGAGTTTAAGAGAGAGGGAGTGGGAGAGAAGGGGTTGGAGTGAGAGGGACTTAGCTAGGTAGGGTGGGAGGGATAGAGGGAGGGAGAGAGATAGAGAGGGGGGTTGAGAGAGGGAGAGAGAGAGAGGGAGAGAGAGAGACAAAGAAAATAGAGAGTTATGTAGGTAGGTGCCAAAGGGAGAGAATTGAGGAGGAGGGTGAGAGGGAGAGACTTGAGAGAAGGTAGTGGGAGAGAGGAGAGTGGGAGAGAGAGGAGTGAGGAGACCCGAGAGAGGGAGAGGGTGTGGGAGGGAGTGACCTGAGAGGTAGAGAAAAGAGGGGGTGGAGGAGGGACTTACCTAGGTAGGGTGGGAGGGATAGATAAAGAGAGGGGAGAGAGACAAAGAGAGAGTTACCTAGGTAGGTTGCTAGAGGGGGAGACTTGAGAGAGAGGGGGTGGTAGGGAGAGACATGAGAGAGAGGGAGAGAGAGGGAGAGAGAGGGAGTGGGAGAAAGTGGGAGGGACATAGAGAGAGATGGATAGAGGGAGCGAGAGAGGGTGGTAAGGATTGATTGAACAAGAGGTACCTAGAAAGAGGGAGAGGGTAGATAGAGACAATCAGGGAGGGAGGGAGGGAGGAGGGAGGGAGGGAGGGAGGGAGAGGTGAGATTTATAGATAGAGAGAAAGTGATAGGGGTTGAGGGATTAGGGTGGAGGACCTATAGGGTTGATGTTTTATAGGGTATTAGGGTTTAAGGGTTGAGGGTTGAGGGAATAGGGTCGATGGTAGATGGTATTGGGTTGAGGGTATAGGGTAGAAGGTTTAAGGGTTTAGGGTTGAAGGGTTAAGGGTTAAGGGTTTACCTAGTTGAGGGTAGAGGGTTTAGGGTATAGGTTTGAGGGTATATTGTTGAAGGATTAGGTTTAGGGTCCAATGTAAAGGGTAGAGGGTATAGGGGTTTAAGGATTGAGGGTTGAGGGATTAAGGGTTGAGGGTTGAGAATTGAGGGTTGAGGATTTAATGTATAGGGTAGAGGGTAGAGAATTTAAGGGTTTAGGGTTGAGGATTGAGGGTTTAAGGTTGAGGGTTGAGAGTTGAGGGTATAGGGTATAGGGTTGAGGGATTAGGGTTGAGAGTCCAATATATAGGGTAGAGGTTATAGGGGTTGAGGGATTAGGGTTTAAGGGTTGAAGGTAGAGGGTTGAGCATTTAAGGGTTGAGGGATTAAGGGTTGAAGTTTTAGGGATTAGGGTAGAGAGGTTTTTTTGATTTAAAGGTGTAAGGGTTGAGGGATTAGGGTTTAGGGTAGAAGGTAGAGGGTAGAGGGTAGAGGGTTTAAGAGTGTAGGGTTTAAGGGTTGAGGTTGAGGGTTGAGTGTTTAAGGGTTGAGGGATTAAGGGTCAAAAGGGTTGAGGGATTAGGATAGAGGGTAGAGGGTAGATGATTTAAGGGTTGAGGGATTAAGAGGTTATAGGGTAGAGGGTATAGGGGTTGAGGGAATAGGGTTTAAGGGTTGAGGGATTAAGAGGGTATAGGGGTTGAGGGATTAGGGTTTAAGGTTTAAGGGTTGAGGGTTGAGGGATTAAGAGGGTATAGGGGTTGAGGGATTAGGGTTTAAGGGTTAAGGGTTGAGGGATTAAGAGGGTATAGGGGTTGAGGGATTAGGGGTTAAGGGTTGAGGCTTGAGGCTTGAGGGATTAAGAGGTTAGGCTGAGGGATTGCCTGGCAAGGAGGCTGAGGGACTACAAGGGTATAGGGGTTGAGGGATTAAGAGGGTATAGGGTTTGAGGGATTAGGGGTTGAGGGTTGAGGGTTGAGGGATTAAAAGGGCATAGGGGTTGAGGTATTATGGTTTAAGGGTTGAGTGTTGAGAGTTGAGGGATTACGAGGGTATAGGGGTTGAGGGATTAGGGTTTAAGGGTTGAGGGTTGAGGGTTGATGGATTAAGAGGGTATAGGGGTTGAGGGATTAGGGTTTAAGGGTTGAGGGTTATGGATTAAGAGGGTATATGAGGGTTATTAGAGGTAGGGTTAAGGGTATGAGGGTTGAGGGTTGAGGGTTGAGGGATTAAGAGGGTATAGGGGTTGAGGGATTAGGGTTTAAGGGTTGAGGGTTGAGGGATTAAGAGGGTATAGGGGTTGAGGGATTAGGGTTTAATCACTCCCTCCTACCTCATCTCTCTCTCTTAGGTCTTTCTCTTGTTGTTAAATCACTCCCACTCTCTCTTTCTCCCACTCTCCCTCTCCCTCCCTCTTTCCCTCTTTCCCTCTTTCTCTCTCTCCCTCTCTCTCCCTCTCTCCCAATCTCTCTCACTCTTATCTCTATCCCCTCTATCATTAAACCTTTAAATCCTTAACCCTTAAACCCTTAACCCTTTAAACCCTTAACCCTTAAACCCTTAACCCTTAAACCCTTAACTCTTAACCCTCTACCCTCTATCTCTCTCCCAGTCCCTCTCTCCCTCCCTCTCTATCTCCATCTCTCCCTCCCTCTCCCTATTTCTCTCCCACTCCCTCTTTATCCTACTCTCCCATTCTCTCCCTCCCTCTCTATCTCCATATCTCTCACTATCTCTTTCTCCCTCTCTCCCTCTCTCTCCCTCTTTCTCTCCACTCTCTATTTCTCCCACTCTCCCTCTCTATCTCCATATCTCCCACTATCTCTTTCTTCCACTCTCCCTCTCTCTCTCTCTCCCCCTCTCCCCCTTCCCCCTCTCTCCATCCCTCTCTATCTCCATCTCTCCCACTATCTCTCCCTCCTCTCTCCTCTCTCTCCCTCCCTCTTTCCCTCTCTCTCCTTCTTTCTTTCCCACTCTCTCCCTCTCTCCCTCACTCTCTATCTCCATCTCTCCCACTATCTCTTTCTCCCCCTCTCCCTCTCCTTCCCTCTTTCTCTCCCCCTCTCTCTTTCTCCCACTCTCCCCCTCTCTCCCTCCCTCTTTATCTCCATCTCTCCCACTATCTCTTTCTCCCCCTCTCCCTCTCCCTCCCTCTCTCCCCCTCTCTCCCTCTTTCTCTCCCTCTCTCTCTCCCTCTAAATCTTAACCATATTTCATATAACGCGAGAATATTTTGAAGTAGGGATGTTACCATTTTAGCAAGAAATAATGCACTCACGTTATAACATGAGCATGTTTTTTCTTCCACTAAAAATGGTGAAAAACTCAATATACCCATGATGTCAAGGCTCACATTCTGTATATTCTCCTGGTTTTGCGTGTGCTCCGATAAAAAGTAGCTTTTTGATGATGTTGTGGAGTGTGCAAGCATGTTTTTCATATTCCACCACCTTTTCCATGATCTTTCTACCACCTTTGCATGAAATAGCAGAGTTTCCACGTTGAAAGACATATAATATCAATTCAAGTTTGAATTCCATTAAAAACTGATATATAATTGAAGTTTGAAGGGGAAATAGTTTTTGAAAAAGTCAAATTGTTGTGGAGTTTGAAGAAAGAAGAAGATAAGGCTACATAATTGGGTTGAACTCCTCCATTTGAAAGTCTGGTTTTTTAGGTATGTGAAGTCTTTAGACATTTTATTTCGTTCTATTATGGATTGCTTTCATTTTTGTTATTTTGCATATTCCATGTTGATCATTGTTTGTTTGTCATTATAACCTTAGGTTGCCAATGCAAATTTTAAATTACACAATTATATACACTTGCCAATTACCATTTTTAAATTGATGTAGAGCATCTACCAAGATCCACAAATCATCAAGGGCACTTCTGACCCTAACTTAAATTGAAGAAGATCGACCAAAAAACTCAATCATCTTTTCATCAAAATCCTTCAATTTCACTTGATTTCATATTTCCACAAAACATTAGAACTTGGCTTCAACTCTTTGTCAGACTCAAAAATAGATTAACCATCATAAAATTTATTGTAACCTAGCATAAACCTAATTAGAAACTCAGAACCATTCAATTCATTCATGATTCACTAATTCAAGAACTCAATGCTACAACTTACATGGCAAAATGACAACAAATCATGGAAGGTAACTACCAAACTTTATCCAAACATCCAAGAAACTATAATCAACATTTTATTGATTGAAATAAACCAAATACACATTCAAAAACCACTGATCCATTAGGCTCTTTAATTCTTGCAGTCATAACATCATTTTGCACAAGGAGTCAACTTCTATATTTCTTGAGAGGATAACAACCAAACAATGGATTCTTGTTTTCCCCTGCACAAAAAATCATGAACACACCTTACACAACCCAAAAATAACCTACTCCACCTAAATACAAAGCCTAGAATTGACTTACCTTGTGTATTGATGCAATCAGGGGAGGTCCTGTAAAACAACTCAACACAAAATCAACCAACAACAACAATTCACAATTAGAAATTCATACAATCCACAATAGGATTCTTTGTTACAACTTCATCAAAACTAGATTTATACACCAAATAGGCCTCAAATTAGGCCTCTTTTACAAAGGACCTTATCTTCAATCCTTTTCCAAAACACCAAACTCAATAGGGCAGCAGTCTATATGTTATGAAACCAAGGATTCCACCATTTTTTTTCATAAAATCACTCACGAAAGTGACAAATCAAAAAAATAATTCAGAGAGGGATGGAGATCTACTCTAAATGACAAATAAATGATCTCAGATCAACCTCCAAAACATATTCCAAATATCTCACCAAAATTCACCCTTTGAGCATGCTTCCCCTAGTAGTATACCAAACCTGTGGTGTAGGGGCACCTACAACCATGTTTCAAAATCTACTTTGGTGATAGTTTGTCTTAAGGTCTTAAGGTCTTTGGGTGAGTTCAAGAGTTTTTAGATGATTTTTCATATATTTTATTGAAAATAAGGTCTAAATAGACCAATATTTCATGTATTTAGGGATTTTGTGAGTTTGGTGATCAAATGTGCAAGTATGCACTCTTGCTTCAGAAAATTATTAATTTTTTCATATAATATTTGAAGGAAAATTATTCAAATTATAAATGGAAGTGAAAGAAAAGAGTCTAGAAGTTTTAGTAGGGATGAAATAAATGTGTTTGAGTGGTCTTAGGTGTCTTGGACAACAAAGTTGCATAATGTTGCTTATTTAGCAAAAGTTGTCAATGTTAGCAATTTTTAAGACAAATGAAGGTCTCGGTAGTTAACAAGTGGTTATAGGTTGGTTATGGACATAGAGAAGTTGGATAAGGGCCTAAAATTGTATTTAAAAACCTGGAATGGCCTCGTTCAAGAGGTTGGTGAAGTTTGAATAAGAAAGAAACTTGCATTTACACTGTTTTTATGAAGATCTCGCTGCTTTTTGTGTGTTTGTAGACCCTATATGAGTTGTACAGGATTATTAATGGTCTTAAATTGATATTATTCCATAAAGGATGTTCGTACTTTCATTTTGATCCATTTGAAGATATTTTCATTAAACTTTGTGCTTGGAATTCATAAATTTTTAGAAATCGAGTTCTTGGACAGTCAAGGGTTCGAGGGCAATTTAATGTTTTAGATGGCATCCGACCTATTGTGATCTCTATGAATCAGTGGGGTGAACATGTAGGATTTAATTAGTATTTTCTTAGGAGCAGAGAAGAACAAGTTTAAAGTTTCCTCATGAATGATGTTGGTTTAAGGGGAAATACCCTATTTTCTCATAGAAAACAATGGTGTAGACCTAAGAAAGAGGGGTGCAGAATTTCCAGAGGGAATATGAGGGTTCCTTAAGCTTGGGGGGACCTATAGAGAGGTGTCTGCGAAGTTTTTTGCAATTGGGAAGTTGTGGAAGGTAGAGTTTCAGTAAGGAGGCCTAAAAACCCTTGTTTCCTAGGTTCTAGAGAGGGTTTTGAAATTTGTTAATGGAATGAGTAATTGGGGTCCTAAAACATTGATAATTGTTAGTTTTGAAACCTAAGACAAGAATTTTTTCAGTCATGGAGGCCTGGTGGTGGGTTCCTAAGGGGGTCCCTTTGTAAAATTGGCTAATTTGGGCCCTAAAACAGTGAAATTTGTCATTTTGAGGAAAGTGTCTTAAAAGAGTCATATGTGGATTTTTGATATGTATCATACCACTGAAATGGATATCTAGATCAATCATTTTTTTGACAGGTGTTTTGGGAGGTTTGTGAGAAAAATCCCTAAAACTGGTTTGTGAAGCCTATAAGGCAATTTTGGGTCAAAAGTGGCTTTTAGAAGAGTTTGTTTGATCTTCTTTTTGTAGGTGGTTGAATGTAAAGATGATGACATATTGAAGGTGTTGAAACTCTTTTCCTACATCAAATTTAAATTTGGAGTCATAATGAAGAGTCGTGGTTGATAGGTAACCGTGTTGTCCTATTGAGTCAATTAAAGGTTGATGTCTTGGTTGGCATATTTGAGAGAAGTTGTGTCAATTTGTATCTTTGGTTCCCACCACTCTGCATCAACCTGATTCCAAGAAATTTTCTCAAGAACTTCCCAAAACACTTGCCAAATAAATTGTTGAGTTAAGATACCCTTTTTAGGGCCACACAACATACATAGTAATGTGTTATGCCCAGCCTAGTGCATCACTCCACCAACCAAACCCATGCTCTTCCAAAATCCATTTTTTTTTATAAAATCTACCTTATTATGTTACACACCAATCCACTGATTTATAGATCCATTACAGTGGGTGGATTGGTGAAAATCAATACATTATAGCCTCAAACCCTTACATTGTCAAAATAGGGCAGACTTGGAGAAATGTCTGAAAATATCTTCTAAAATGGTATTAAGATAGAAAACCTGATTCAAGTTAAGATAAATTCATGCATCAATTATCTCCCAAACCTTCAAGGCATCATACACCTATATGGGTCCGTACACAGAGAAAGACACAGAGAAAGACACAGGAAAATCACAAAAATCAGTGAAATCCTTTATTTTATTTGATTCAAATCTTGAAGAGCAGCCTTCATTCAATAATTTACATGATATTTATCTTTTTTCCCTTCAAAATCAACTCCCCCAATGTATCTAACTATTTTTGTAACATCGTAACTAACTTATCTCTTGACAACTTTGCCAAAAATGCAATTTTTTGCAAATGTCAAGCCGAATCTCCCCCCTAAACACCTAAAATGAATCAAAAGAACTAAATACATATTAAGAGTGGTATCATAGACCTTATTTAACACATATCAAGATATTAGACTCAAAAAAAACAAGAACCTTTCTTTTACCCATCTTCACATGCACCAAAAACCCTCCTTTTTACCCAAGAAACTAGTGGTTTATTGAAAAACACTCATCCAGCCCTCACACAATCTTATGAATACTTCAAACATGTCTAAAATGGTTTGAAAAAACTCAATTCAACAAGAAAACTCAAAATTTCACTCCAGGGCTTCATGCCCAACACCCTTTTAGACCTCCCCTGCACACAAACAACATTCCCTCACCTATTTATTGATGATATTCCTTCAAATCTTCTAAATCAGTCTTTGCATCGATGTTTTCCTAAAGCCTAGACAACAACTTCTTGAATTGACAATTTTCATTCAATGGTGCTCCTGCACCATGTATGCTTCCACATTTTGTATACATATATACATGACATAAGTTGAAATTTTGTATGCTTTTCCATGCTTCCATTTTGAGCCTATCTTGCAATCATGGCATGCCACATTACCACATCTCTTTAAGGAATTCTGGATTGAAACCTTCAAAGAAAAGGAGAGAGTGCAGGTGGCAACATATCGTGAAATGAAGAAATTGGAAACGATTGATGAAAAAAAGCCAATTGAAGAGGAACCTCAATCATCAAAAAGAGAAAAGGGATTGACAACACAAAAGGCATGAATGTGAAAGCATTGTGGTAAGATAGATTTGGATACTGTAGTTGGAGACACACCCTCTACAACAAGTGAATATGAAGGGACACCATTAAGCACAAGCGAATATAGAGCGAAACCATCTATCGTAAGTGAATATGGAGGGGAACCATCTACTGCAAATGAATATTGTTGGACACCATCCAACACATCTCAAGTTGAGATTACATCATTACTTGGATTTGACGAAGAAGGTATGCCATCATCTCCACATGAACCTCAAGGTACGTCTTCTTCTCCACCCTCAATTGAAGGTACGCAATCTAGCCCATTAAATATTGATGAAATTGCTAATGTTGAGATGTATGTACCTAGGAGAACACCACCTAGAATTTTGCATAGAAAGCCAAAGTATTTGATTAATATTGATGATGAGATTTTGCAGCACATGGAAGGTAAGATTTCAACACGCACTTGTAGAAGATATCCTAATAAGATTTGGAAATTCTTCTTTGAAAGGCTAAATGAGACCGCAAGATGTCAACTATTTGTTGAAATGATGTGGGGTGTAAAGTATAGGAACATCATGAACACTTTTGGGTTGAGAACATCGAATGCATCGAGTGAAGACACTATTGTGAAGAATCTAATGAATGCTTATGAGAGTGTGGGTAAGACCTTACTCTCAAAGGATAGTAATGTCACCCAACGTGTCATTACACTGACTTTGGTAGGTTTTCAAACAAAGAGATCTCGTCTCATTAGAAAGACGAGTGAACAAACGAGAATTAGTCGATTTTTTTTATCAAGAGCCATTCAAAGGCAGCGAAGAATTGAGGGCATTGATTCAAATGAATTATGGGAATTCTCGGGGAGACTGTCATGAAAAGATAAAGAAGTTGTCAAAGCCTTGAGAACACTAATTGAAGAGTATTGGAAGAATAACACAAGGCCTTCTCCTAATCAAAGAGATGTGGTAAGAAGGAGAATCGGTAGTCAGAATCGTGAGCCACATCTAAAGCATTTTTTGGATTTGACTCAAACCCAATTTTTTCATAAATTTGAAAATGATTATCCTCAAATTAGTATTTATCAAAGATTTTTTGAAATGCTTGAACCTTTTTATGTCAAGATAAATCACACATGCACTACTTGTTGTTGTAGACTACATATTGAATTCTCTAACCATTATTATGTTTATTGTTCTATATGTTTAGATTTGCATACTAACAATGTTTTGCAGGATTGGGGCATAGAAGCCCTACCAAAATCTTCAAGAGAGTTCTTATCAAATTTTTTATGTGAAATAGAGGATGGCCATATATTGTACAGGACAACATGCTTGGATGGTTCATGCGAGCATTGTAGTGGCTTCCAACGTATGACAATATGTCAACATATGGATAGTACAGATGAGGTGGGACAAAAAATAGTAGAGTTCGAGAAGTATAAAACAATGGCATATGCTACAAAAGATGGGTCTTAAGCAAAAATGTGTGATTTGGTTATTGAGAAGATTCTAGTGTACCATTTTATGTCCATGTTTCATGACAATATACTATTTGAGTATGCAATGCATATCCATAGAGCCCGATGGTTGGACACGAAATTCAAGCTATGCAAGGACACCTTTTTGGTTGGCAACATAGTATTAGTGGTTGACTTTGTGGAGAAATACACTCTACAACCACAATGTGAGGTGTAGTCACAATATTACAACTCCACACAAGTTTTGATATTTGTGCACACAACATTCATTCATGCATCTGATAGTAAAAATGACCAAATGAAGGTATTGAGGGAGTACCACTTTTACATTAGTGATGATCGTACACATTCTCCAGAGTTCGTACAAGGTTGCTTCTAGATGTTCTACATTGGTTTGGGTCAGAGGGGCATATCATGCGACTGACATATAATATGGTCAGATAAATGTGCAACACAGTTCAAGAACTTGCACATGTTCTATTGGTTGTGCAAGATGCATGTCATTACAAGTGTTCAACATATGTGGAACTTTTGTGAGGCTAGGCATGGAAAGGGGGAGCATGATGGTGTAGGAGCATGCGTGAAAAGAGCATTAGCACAAGAAGAGTTAAAGTATAAAGCTAGTGCAAAGTTGACAGATGCAAAATCAATTGTCGAGTGGTGTAATGCTTCGAGGCTCTAGGTAATGAAGGTACATCTTCAGTTCGTAGATTTTTTTGGCTGATGGATGATACTAACATTGCACCAGATGAGGACTATTATACACTAATAGGATCAAGTGAGGTACACTCTTTCCTTAGCTCAAATGCAGGTTCATGGAGTATCGATACACTAAAGATGGCATGCTTTTGTTCTTCATGTACATTGCAAGACTGGAATGATTGTGAGTTAGGGGAGTGGGTTGACAAATGGTTGACAAGTTATCTTAGCCCATTTCACATGTATCACCCTCTGATGGCATTGGAACTGATGCAGATGGAATCATCGTTTGAATTTGCCCACGTATCAAATCTAGTTCAACTAGGTGATATATCTACATGCTTAGTTGTTGAAATTCTATATCGTTATCTTAATATGTAGTGTATTCGTAATGTTGACTAATTTCAAGAGATTTGTTGCACATATCAATGCAGGGCATGTTTATGAAGTTATTGTAGATGAAGACAATGAAGAGGGAATAAAATATTACTTGTGTCATTGTGTTGAGGCTAAAAAGAAATTGGAGGCCCCAGTTATAGATGGAGAAAACATCAAATACCCTACAAGCTCAATTGTGGTTATTGGAACGTGGCTTAGAAGGTACCCGCATTCGAGTGTTAAACATTGGTTGTTTCAGGGCTTTGACACACATCGTAAGATTCTTCATTACTCAAACCTTGTCATTGCATCCAATGTTTGTTTGACCAGGTATGGGGGTAGACCTTTGAACAAGACCTTGTGGAAGGTCCGTGAGTCTGACCATGAGGTAATACTTGACACAATAAAGAGTAGAGCAGACCCGGATGGTTCGTTGGATTAATTTGTAAGTATATGCTCATTGGTTCTTATTAATTTATACTTGTATGAACATTAATTTGTTTGATACCAATGCTATCATCTTCTTTTACTTTTCCTATTTGTAAGTAACCTACTAAACAGTGATTGGTGTCCCCTTGCAAAAAATGCAGATGTATGAGCCATCCAAGAGAATGTCAGCCAAAAAAGCAATGCGACATCCTTATCTTGATGATCTTAACAAATCTCAATCATGATTTTAAGCCATTGGAAAAGTGTATGCAAAAATTGGTGAGGGAATTTCAAGTTATTTATTTGAAGTTAACCTTATCATGAGCAACTATGATGTAGACATTATAAGAGCATCTCAAATTTCAACTTACTCTATTCATGAGAGGTGTTTTGTGCAATAGGTATGTTGGAATTCCTAGTGAAGATGTATGACCAAGAGTGACTAAGTCGTGAGACCTGAATTCCTATCTGTAAGTGCCTTCCGTCTATTTTCATTTCATTTCCATTTTGGATACTCTTTCTTTTTCTCTTTTACTTTACGTATTTGTAATTAAACTACTTAAAATTGATTGATCTCTTGTTGCAGAAAATGCTGATTTATGAGCCATCAAGGAAAATATCAGCCAAAAAAGAAATGCAACATCCTTATTTTGATGATCTCGACAAATCTCAATTCTGATTTCAAGCCATTATAAAAGAGCATGTGAAGCTTAGCGAGGGAATCTTAAGTTACTCAATTGAAGTTAACCTCATAATGAGCACCTGTGATGTAGACATTTAAATAGAATCTCGAATGTATGAGTGACATTGTAAAAGATCTGTGAGAACAAATTACCTAAGGCATTGTAATGAGATTTACTTGTAATGAGATTTACTCAAATACTGTAATTTTGGAATTCATGTTTGGTGCATTAGGACCTTGTTTTGTAAATGCCTTTAATAGGAAAATTTGCAAAATTTGAATTTTGAAATGTAAACAATGTGAAAAAGGTCATGTGAAGGTCATATGTAATGTATTCAAAGTCTCAAAGAGGTCATTAGGTGATTAGAGAAGTGATATAAAGCATGTAAGGTTGATCAAAACAAAGATCTTTTGTATTCTTGAATATTTATAATCAATAAAGTCCCTATTTTAGTGATTTTATGAGTTTTTCCAGTCATTCATTAACTTGTATGGCATGAACAATAGTTTAAGGCCTTGAATCTTGTTGTTTAAGGTAAAATAGTGAAGTATCTTTCATTTGAATCTATTTAGGAGGGTATCCATTGAGTTTATCATTAGTTTGAACTAATTTTTCTCAACTCGGTATGTAAACCCTCAAGATTGGGGTTTCGAGAGTCTAGATAACCAATAATGACTACTCCACCAAATTTGATGGTTTAGATCAAAGGAGTAAGTTAGTATTAGGATGTTTTAGGTGTGTGTTTATTTGTGCAGGGGAATTCAAGAAACAAAGGTGGAGTTGCTACTAAAGGGTTTTATGATAAATGTCCAAGTGAAAAGTGTGGCTCCAAGTGGTGTTTTGAGAAAAACATCTCAAATGACTTCACAAAAAAATGTCTGATCTAGATAGCTATTATTGAGTTACAACACATACTTCAAAATCAATAGTGACTGTCTTGGAACATGTGCATCAAAAATGACCTTCTTCGTTGTCCTCATTAGGCTAACTAGGCCTAATTTACAAGGGAACATAACTTTAAACATTCAACAAACCCCTTAAATTTTTGGGGCAGCAATTATCATGTATCCAAACCCTTTGATCCACAAGTTGTCTTAGGACAAACTCACTCCACCATGCCAAACCAGAACCCTTATTTTATGCTAGTATAAGGAGGGTTTATTGAAAGGAATGGTTCACACCTTACCAGAACATGCCATCACCTTAGACCTTCTTAAAATCGCCTGCATAAACTCAAAAGACAATCACCCAACCTCTACATGGAATATTTTATAAAACCCTAGGGTGAAACCTCATTTTTCATGCCCTTTTCCATCAAAATCTATAGGGGAGCAACACAAACCCCGTAAAACTTATTCCCTTTCACTTAGAAACTTATCATCTAATCCTACAAGATCACATTGAGCCCCTCTAATAAACCCTCTCTTGGTTTTGGCTATCTCAGAGTGGTTTTCTTGTGGCAACAGATTTTCACTTGATGGAAAAAGCGTCAAATACAAACAGTGCAAAGTTGCAAAGGGGTGCAACTTTCGTTCTGCAACTTGTGTGACCAAGCAGATTGTTCCAACGCATTCAAATATGTATGTTTACGCTAGGCATGGTCCTCTTTCACACCCAAACACACAGAATCGCTCCGAGCTACGTTCAACTGGATCAATCCCTTAAGAGTCCAAAGTGCTAAATGGCTGCAAACTTCCGCATGTTGTTACTTGGATATCATGCCACTTAGAAACTTCTCATCTAATCCTACAAGATCGCATTAGGCCCCTCTAAAAAAACCTCTCTCAATTTTGGCTATCTCAGAGTGGTTTTCTCGTGGCGGCGGATTTTCACTTGATGGAAAAAGTGTCAAATGCAAGCAGTGCAAAGTTGCAAAGTGATGCAACTTTCGCTCTGAAAATCGTGTGACCAAGTGGAATTTTTCAACACATACGAATAGGTATGTTTACGCTAAGCATGGTCCTCTTTCGCACCCAAACATGTGAAATTGCTCCAAGGTACATTCAACTGGATCGATCCCTTAAAGGTCCAAAGTGCTAAATGGCTACAAACTTCAACATGTTATTACTTGGATACCGTGACACTTAAAAAATTCTTGTTTGATTGTATAGGATCACGTTGGGACCCTCTACAAAAACTTCTTGATTTTGGCTATCTTGGAGTGGTTTTCCTATGGCGGTGGATTTTCACTTGATGGAAAAAGTGTCAAATGCAAGTTGTGCAAAGTTGCAAAGTGGCGCAACTTTCACTCTGCAACTCGTGTGACGAAGAAGACTATTCCAACGCATCCAAATAGGTATATTTATGATAGACATGGTCCTCTTTCGCACCCAAACACATGGAATCGCTCTAAGGTATGTTCAACCGGATCGATCCCTTAAGGGTCCAAAGTGCAAAATGGCTGCAAACTTCAGCATGCTATTACTCGAATATCATGACACTTAGAAAATTCTCGTCTAATCTTACAAGATTGCGTTGGTCCCCTCTACAAAAAAATCTCTCAGTTTTGGCTATCTTGGAGTGGTTTTCTTGTGGTAGCGGTTTTTCACTTGATGGAAAAAGTGCCAAATGCAAGCAGTGCAAAGTTGCAAAGTGGTGCGACTTTCATTTTGCAACTCGTGTGACCAAGTTGACTATTCCAACATGTCCAAATAGGTATTTTTATGCTAGGAATGGTCCTCTTTCGCACCCAAACACGTAAAATTTCTCTAAGGTACGTTCAATCGGATCGATCCCTTAAGAGTCCAAAGTGCTAAATGGCTACAAACTTCAACATGTTGTTACTTGGATACCGTGATGCTTATAAACTTCTCGTTTGATCCTATAGTATCGCATTGGGACCCTCTACCAAAAAATCTCTCTATTTTGGCTATCTTAGAGTGGTTTTTCTGTGGCGGCAGATTTTCACTTGATGGAAAAAGTGTCCAATGCAAATAGTGCAAAGTTGCAAAGTGGTGCAACTTTCGTTCTACAACTCATGTGACCAAGCACGTTGGGCCCCTCTACCAAAAAATCTCTCTATTTTGGCTATCTTAGAGTGGTTTTTCTGTGGCGGCAGATTTTCACTTGATGGAAAAAGTGTCCAATGCAAATAGTGCAAAGTTGCAAAGTGGTGCAACTTTCGTTCTGCAACTCGTGTGACCAAGCAGACCATTCCAACGCATCTGAATAGGTATGTTTACACTAGGAATGGTCGTCTTTTGCACCCAAACACATGGAATTGCTTTGAGCTACATTCCACTGGATCGATCCCTTTAGCGTCTAATGCGCAAAATGGTCGCAAACTTCAACATGTTGTTACTCAAATACCATGATGCTTAGAAACTTATCGTTTGATCTTACAAGATCATGTTGGGACCCTTTACAAAAATCTCTCTCAGTTTTGGCTATCTTAGAGTGGTTTTCCTATGGCGGCGAATTTTCACTTGATGAAAAAAGTGTCAAATGCAAGCAGTGCAAAGTTGCAAAGTGGTGCAAATTTTGTTCTACAACTCGTGTGACCAAACAAACCATTCCAACACCTTTGAATAGGTATTTTTTATGCTAAGAATGGTCCTCTTTCACACCCAAACATGCTGAATCGCTTCGAGCTATGTTCAACTGGATCGGTCCCTTAAGGGTCCAAAGTGCAAAAGGGAAGCACACTTTTACGGGTTATTACTCAGAAACTATGATTCTTATGAACTCTTCATCTGAGCCTACGAGATCGTGTTGGGCCCCTCTACAATAACCTCTCTCAGTTTTTGTTATCTCAAAGTCATTTTCCTGTGGTGTCCAGTTTTCACTTGATGGAAAAAGTGTCAAATGGAAGCAGTGTAAAGTTGCAAAGTGGTGCAACTTTAATTTTGCAATTTGTGTGACCAAACTAACTGCTACAATGTGTCATGATAGGTAGGTTTACGCTAGGCATGGTCCTCTTTCACACCCAAACACGCGGAATTGATCCGAGCTACATTCAATCGACTTGATCTCTTATGATGGCATGAAAAACAATGGAAAAGAGAAACATACAAATGACGGTTGAGAAGTCTAAGTATTCCACACAAAAAAAGTATGATCATTGGTGCAAAGCACCTTGTTCCTTCATCTTATGAAGAAGGTCTAGTTCAGTGGTTTTAGTCATTATAATGTCAAATAAGGTCATGATAGCCCATTATGTAATATTTCTTTTAGTTTTGAGTTAGTGTGGGGTCATTTGAGTCAATTATATAAGTACAAATAAGAAAATAGCATTGGAAGAGATTACTAATGTTGACCCTATTCAAAATTTAGAATTTAGGCCTTAAAAGCAAGGCTAGATGAGGTGAAAAGAATAAATTGCTTGAGAATAAGTTAGAATAGGTTGGAAATAGGGTGAGGTTGTGGAGTTTGATGTGCTCAAATGGTCTGCAAGGACAAGGGAGGTCAAAGTATGTTATGGCATGATGCCCTAATTGGGAATAGAGGGGTTTTGAATGAAAAAAAGAGGTTTGAGGGAGTAAAAGTGGGTAAAGTCAAGGGGCAGCATAATTTGGTGGTCAATTAAGTTTGTGCAGGTAGAATGAAGTGTGTTGGAAGAGGTTTTGAGGTTGTATGACATCTGGATATGGGGTTTTCAATAAACCCTCGTGAAATTTGAGAAAAGTAAGGGTTTAGTGGATAGTGGGGTTAGAGGGCCAATCATGCCCTAAAAATTATGGATTTTGTAGATTTGTAGACTGGTAAATGCTGCCCAATGGTGCTTTGCAATTGGAAGAGTGATTGAGAGTGTGTTGCTTTGTTAAATAGACCTATTCGAGGGTCTAGGAAAACATTGAGTCCATTTCTTATTTGTATTATAAATTATAACTTGCTTTCTCCTAAGTCCATTTCATATACAAGAAATAATATTGCAAAATGTTGACATATAAATCTTTCGACGTGTTTATATGATGACACATCAAGACCATATTGGAATCTTTTTATGAATCATTTCATGGAATACTAATTGAAAATGTGTTTTTTTTTAGATAAAGTTGTTTAGAATCAATCAATTAATATTCAAGACAAACCATGAAGGACAACAATGATCAATGCAAGGACTAACCAATTAATAAGTATACATGTGAATAAGTCAAGCATATACATGTGAATAAGGGAAGCACAAGTACTCAAAAACACGTAAGCCTCAAGAAGTATACACATGAATACATAGTATACACAAAATAATACAAAGTATATGCACGAATACAAGGTATATGCATGAAAACACGTAAGCCACAAAGTATACATTGGAACACACGTAACTCACAAAGAATACACGTAAATTGTAAAGTATACACTTGAATACACATAACTCATATCTATTGAACCATCAATTTAGAATGCAAATATGGACACCATCAATAAAAGATATTTGTATTAACCAAATAGCCATGTAGGCATACATCAATATATGTCGATATAAGTATGAAATATATGTACAAAATAGCCATATAGGCTTACAAGAATGCCGTATAGGCATACAATGTCAAATATGTACAAAAATGCCATGTAGGCATACAACAAAGGGCTTTGGAATCAAAAGTCATTGCTCTCCATGCTCTAGAAATAAATTCTTTCCCTTTGATTTTTGATCAGATGGCGATAGGTCTATCACTCATTTTTGTTGCGCTCGAGGAGTGCTCCTACTACTCCTCCTAGTGTTTAGTTCATGGTGAAGCTTTAACTATTACAATAAGAAGTCAATACATGAATATATAGAAATTATATTATAAAAAATGATATATTTGACAAAATAATCACTTACCTCCATCTCATGATCTCTCTCCATGAGGGAAATATTCTCATGCCCATGCTCAAGCCCTATATAAACCATACAAATAGAAATTAAACTACGTGAATCAATAATGGTTTGATTTTTCACTCACTAACATCTATAACAATGAATGTAAATTGAAATTTACTAATTTGCCTCATACCTCCCCTATTAGAGCCATCGATGATTGTATAGCTGATGACACACCAATTTGCATTCCCTCATCATATTCAGAGGTGTTTCAGCTTTCAACAATTGAAAATAAAACAATAAATTATTCAACGTAATCAACGATGTGCATATAAACTGCACAAATCTATTAAGTACAATTCATTTGTTAAAATATTTATTCTATTACCTCCGTGTAGGTTTGAGTAAATCCACTACCACTGGGAAGTGTTACCTCAAAACCTCTAATATTAGCCTGTTCAACTTCCAAAAGTGCATACTAAAATACCATTCGTAAAACAATACTATTAACATGTAATAAATTTATAATTGTTTACTAGTTACATACTCCAGTGATAGGAGTACTGTAGAAATAAGTAGGTGAGGGGCTGATGCATCCAGTCTCAACACTGTGACCCTGCAATTTTATTAAAATCATAAAACATTTTTAGTTAATCTTGCATTTCACAATTGAAATTTAATAAATTAAATTCAATGAACATGCTAACTTTTACCTGACTATCAATGCCATATGCCTCATGCAAAATGTTAGCTACCCTCTCCATCTCCTTAGCTACAGACAGATCCTGCGTAGTAGCCTCTTGAGTGTCGGTGGGGTCATATGAACAAGTCACCCCACAAGATTGACACACATGTGTTCGAAGACCACCACTCAAAGACTTCCTTGGATGGCATTGTAGAATAGGGCTAGTATGATGGATAAAACTCTGGGTCAAAGTGTTGATCGCCTGCAATGTCTTTATGTCGACACTTTCATTCGTGATGGAAGGCATATCAACGTGCTCACGAGGCGACCTAGCAAGAGCTCATCTACCTTTCCGCGTAGGATCTGGCTGTGCACTAGGTCTATCCTGAGCCGACCCCCCACCTCTCCCCTAGACATCCCTCATATCAAAATAATTTGGGATTTTGTTCAATATGAACTCATTGTATAGTTTCCTAAGGAAATATTGTGGGACTTCGCAATTGTTGCATGGTGGGTAATCGAAGACCATGTGCCACCTTTCATAAAACTGGTTCCTAATCTGTTGGTGGTGGCACCAATGAAATTGAAACCTCTTTGCATTGAGGGTAAGATTTTGATTTGCGTGTGGGTCAGTGAATAATGAGCACAAATCACCTTTTGTAATTTTTAAATACTTTACATCTTTATATGATAGTTTATTTGCATAATAATCCCTAGCCACCTGCCTCCTATCTTTCCATCTAGTTATTTGTTTGCTAATTAAATATACATTTGTTAACATATCTTTCAATGAACTTGCTAGGGCCATTCTTTTTGCGGTTGAACCATTTGGATCACTCAACCTACTACTTAAATCCTCAATTTTCTTTTTGTTGTTCTCAATTTCACTCATTAAATTTTGTTGAGTGCTAGGAGGAGGTTGAGTGATTGGTGGAGGAGGTTGTTGTTGTGGTTGATTTTTTTCTTGAGGATTTGGTTGCTCTTCTTGTTCAAGATTTTGAGGGTTTGTAGGTTGATTTGCATCTCCTAAAAATTCAAAAAAATATATATCAAATACAAACTAAAACTAAAAAATTCAAAACAAAAAGCAAACAATCCTTACCTCTCACACCTTGTTGTCGTGGCGCCATCATTGAGAAGAATAGCAATTGTTGGTGAAGATTTTTGTAAAATGGCTCCTCCTAGAACACGAGCACGAAAAATGGTGGTTTTGGCCGTGGGGAGAAGATAAAACACAATCAAAAGCAAAATGAGTGATTTCACTTTTTTTTTTTTTGCTTTTAACATGCAATAATGAGAGCGCGTTATGGCTTTTCAATTTTTTTTTGAAAGTGGCCACAAATTGGCTACCCATTTCCATGCACCCACCCAATTATTAAAAGAAAAAAAAATGTATGGTTTAAAAATAAATAAAAATAAAAATAATAAGGAGGATTTAGTGGGATTTGATCCCATAACCCATGCCTTAAAATCCTCTTTCCTTCCCACTCTTCATGAAAAGGAAAATCCTTCTGCATACATAAATCTTTAAAGAAGATTTAATTCTCCTAAATATAATGTCAACCTTAAAATAATATTTAAAGGGGTTTTAAAATAATAACCCTATAAATAAGGGATTAACCCCTCAAAAGTGGAGGAGCCCCAATTAAAAAGGGGATGGGTTATATAAAAACTTTTAAAAAGGAAAATAATATAATAATCCCTATAAATGAGGATTTTAATTTTAGAAGCTCATTCCATGATAGTTAAGGAGGCTTAAAATAAATTAATGGCTTATATGACTTAAGGGAGTTTTTTTAGGCTTCCGGGATATTATTTTTGTAAGCCCAAATTATAAGGGCCATCAAGGGAAAATATTAAGGAGACTATTATGGAGATTTTATTGTAAAGGGGGGAGTTTGCAAATATTTTTACTTTTTAAGGGAGATATGGGTATATTTGCAAAATAATATGGTTTTAACCCATATTAGCAAATAAATTGGTATATAAAGGGGATGTTTTGGCTTGGGAATTAAGCAACTTTACTTGGAGAAATAATTCAAGGGGTGAGAAATTTCGGAGAAGAATTACAAGGTGTTATTATACACCAAAATTGTAAAAGTGAGAGATTGTGAGGAATTTTGTGTAGGTTTTGAAGCTTGAATATTGTAAGAAGGAATTTTTAGGTGCTTGGCGATATTAATGAAAGCAGTCCAACATTGAGAAGTAGACCCAGAGACATAGTCCTTTGAAGGATGAACTTCGTTATCAACCCGTGTCTGATCTTTCTTATGTCTCATTCTTCTTCTATCTCCTATCTTACATTCTCTCTAATTTCATTTTAGTTTATTTTTCAATTCAATATTTGATTTCTAATTACAACATTTTAGTAATTAGTAATTTCCTTAATTTATGTAAAAGTAAACCTAGTTTGTAATTTCAACAGTTAAACAACATAGTCACACAATTTTGTCTGGATCAGGAATAATTGTAATTAAGGTTAAATACATTTGCATTGTAAACTTCTAATTACAGATCGATCTGTTTGCATTTCCATAATCATTTTGGCATCTCTAGGCTTCCCATGTACACATACCCTAACTTGGAGTTGTTCATTTCTAGTATTAGAAAGCTTCATTTTGCTTATTTTAAGTGTTTTGCATTTCACAATGTGTTTTCAAACATTATTGTTTCCAAGCATTTGCTTGGTGGTGAACCCCTTAATCTAATAGAAAACCCATCCTAATTCCTCCTAGTTGTGCATTGACTCACCTTGATGGGTTGATAGTCAATCCTATTAGGGTTCTTAGGACATATTTGAATGAACAAGGTAGAATAGGAGGAAAAGGGCATCCTTTCACCCCCTGTTTTACACACGTTTCAAATGCATTTGTTTTGTGCTTGCAATTTGTTAGAAAATGATAAGAATAGGCCTCCAAATACATAATTTAGGAGATTAGGTGCTCAATCAGGTCCAATAAATTAAGGGGAGAAAAATATAGTGTGAAACTTTTAAGGGTGAAAATTTATGATGCTACATCTACATCTAATGCTTTATTCATAACTCCTATACACATAGTTAGGGTTTTTATTTATGTGATGATGTTCTTACAACTAATGTTGACATTGTCTCCTCCTTGCAACTTGATGATTTATCGAATAAATATATCTATATAATATTTTTTAATTGATTATGATATTTTATTCTCTTTATCACAATATGTTACAAATTACAACCATGTTTCTCAAACTAACATATTTTAGTGATATTCATGTTGGAAATATTTTTATATCTAATGATTTTTAGATCATATTCTTTATATTACCTATATCATCATATATCCATTTATTGATGTGTTTAGTTGTGATGGAAAATACACACATTTATGATAGTGTTTTTCTTATACAATAATTTAGAGAAAATTTATTATAATTTGATTCATATTATTCTTCTTACATTTCATAAATATAGATTTTATACATGTTTTCATTAAATTTTTTACTTTTAGTCCAAATAAGGGTTTATGGGATCATCCTAATCTTTCAACGTCAAGATATTATCATACAATTCAATATACATATCCAACTGCCCACCATAAGTGTGGGATAATACATATTGTTGAATCATAGACTATGAGAACATCACTTAATTCCATATAAGAAATAAAATTTCACTAGATTGGTAGATCATGTACACATAACATAGAAACAACATTTGCAAGCACAAATTTTCATGTCAAGGCTTGTGTCAATTATGATGATCCATTTAGATGAGCAAGTATATTTTCTCAAAAATAAAATTCAAGATATTATGATAATAAGGAGATATAAATTGAGGATAATGGTTATGGATGCATATCTTGACCACCTCAATAGAATAGGGATGATTCTTCCAAGGTTAGTAATAACTCAAAAAGAGGTTGCATGAGAAATAGAGAATCTATATCTAGCACACCATGTGGTATGCATAATGAAGATAAATACATGTTCTAAATATAATTAAATGTCAATAAAAAATAATAATTTTGGTATATGCTTACAAAGATACATAATGAGAACCAAAGTGAAGTACAAGTTCCAAAAAGATGCATTAAAATATACCTCTCAAGAGCAAGAAGATGTGAGTTCTGCATATGTATTGTCGCTAAATGATACCTTTGTTCATAAAGAGGCATTAGTGGGACATATTTCGATTGTATATCATAACATCAAAGGGAAAGGTGTCATTTAGGGAATCAACTCATGCAATACATATTATGGTTCATTTTTCTAAAATTTATTTATATTTCTAATTTACATGTGTTTACACTTGCTCTCACCACTTGGGAGGCAAGGATTTTGTTCAAATTTTATAGGTCATAGGCATTGACTTGACAATAATTGCACATGGGATAAATTTGGGTGCATCCTTCACAACTTACCTCACAACTATATAACAATCATGTGAGGTAAGTATATCAAGTATGCATCTATGATTTTTTAATTTTATCTCAAAATTTTAATGCTAAAGTGTATCATGTTTACACTTCATACTAACTTTATAATTATTATGAAAAAAATCTATATATACACATTATCTTCATATATATTTATCTAATCTTTAATCTTTTCTTTGTCTCTCTCTTTGATTTCTATGTACTACTCTAGATATCCTACTTTAGTTATGATTATCTTTTTTTTATTTAATTTAATATGCTTCCCCATGTATATTTAGATGAATGTTAAAGTCAAGGTAAAACATACGAGTGAAAAGTGCATACCCATCACTTTTACTCTTTTTACTCTAGTTGCTTGGATGTCCTAAGTACATTATCCTACCACATTATTCTAACAAACTTAATACTCCTATAGACCCCAAAATTTGATTAACCATTAGAAAAATACACATCAACCTAAATCTTAGAAAATTCCTAGATTTTATATTAGTAATTCCTTCACAAGGTTCAAAACTATAGTTTTGATTCCAACTCAATGAGCTATAAAATTTTGAATTTTGAATTTTATGAATAAAGAATTATATACTAACATATTATGCTACTTTTAATTCAAATGATAGTTTTTAGAGATATAATTATTGGTCCAACTAAGGAAGCATGTTAGATACAATTAATCCCAAAAAAGCCTAATAATTTATCTCAAAAACCCTTTAAAGAAACAAATTGAGGCAGTGGCCAATACCATACTACCTATATTTGATTAGTAAATTGGTTATTTACAATGAATATGCAAATGACATGGATATATTTCACCCCTTGTTCCATTCAATAAAACCTTGGCTATGGATACAATTGTTGATCATAGGTTGTCATTGATGTCAAACTGATGTCAACAATTCATTATTGTTGACAGTGATTATCAAAGGGTGTCAGGGATGTCAAATGTGAAGGTTTTCAAAATAAAGAATATTGTAGGAGTACTAGAATGATCATCTGACCTAAGGTTTCATAAGCATATCATTTGCCAATGTGTAGACTGTCTAATCTATTTAGGTATTATAAAGCAAGTTTTGTTGTGGCATGTCTTCCTTCAAATATTCATGTATTTATTATACCATGTTGGGTATGTAGTCAACATGAGTGTGGTGGTCCAAAAGGATATCTTTTGGGCAAAGGGATTAATTAATATGGTTGAAATTTCTTTAAAAAATGCAACACTTTTCTCTATAGTTTGGAAGGAGAGTATTCCTACACTAGTTTTACCAGTTTATTGAGTTTTCGGTGGTGTGACTCAATGTGCGAGAAGCCTGAAATATCAAAAGTTTCATCAAACTATTCTAAATTTTGAGGCATATGCGGTAATGACTAACAACATGAAAAATTTAAATCAAGCATGTGGAGTGAGGATAAAACTTGTTTAAGGTTATCGTGGTGGTGTAAGGCATCAAGTTCTTTTAGCGGCAAGTTTGGACCATTGTATTACATGTTTCATGTAATTTGAATTTAGGTCCTTCCTATGTTGTCTAGGTTGGTGTGAATCCTTGGCCAACATAGAAGTGTGTTAATGTAATCTCATGTATATATTTCAAATGTTCAAATGCATTATATATATCAAGTTGTAACTGATCAAGCGGGATGTACAAGTGTGTTGAATGAAAGTGTAATGAATGAAAGGTATGTGACAAAAGTGTGAAGAAAAGAGGGAGTTCCAATTTCAATAGGCCTTTCTCAATGTGAGAGAGTGTCTTTTATATCTTTGGTGTCTACTAGAGTTAAAATTCAAATCCGCCATTATTTTATATTCTGGTAGGATTGGTGTTCTACATGTTGGGTTGTTCCAATAGGGATTGGTGTCTTTGTTTTGGTGGGGGTTGGTGTTTCTTGTAGGTTTGTGCCTACTGAATCTTTTGGGGATTGTTGTGTTTGATAGGTTGGTACCTACATAACATTGTAAAATTGACTTATTATATTCTTTCTTGTGAGAGTTTCTCACTGTGGTTTTTTCCATTCTGGTTTCCACATAAATTTGGTGTTGTGTTATCTTGTGTTGTTATTTACTTACTATCTTGTATGGTTCAATGCTCTTCATGTAAAAAATCTATAAAGTAGTTGTAAAGGTTTCCATAATTTTTGGAATTGTTTGATCTACTGATTCACCCCCCTCTCAATAGATTGTGTGCCCTTCAAAAATCCAGTCCTTTCTCTACTATCTATACATCTCCATTATTTTCCTATATTATGTTGTGTTATGTTGTGTTGTTCTTTACTTACTATCTTGTATGGTTCAATGCTCTTGATGTTAAAAATCTATAAAGTAGTTGTAAAGGTTTCCATAATTGTTGGAATTGTTTGATCTACTTATTCACCCTCCTCTCAATAGATTATGTGCCCTTCAACAATATGGTCCTTGCTCTACTATCTATAAAATATGTATAGTTGAATCCTCTTTTTATTTGCTTAATTTTTTAAATACAATTATTTTATCTATCCATCCTTAAACCAAGCTCACATTGCATATATGAAATGAAAGAAAATAGGATGGAGGATGATGAATGAGTTCACCACAAGGACCTATTTCCCTAATTTCATTCAAAATGTAAGCTATAGAATACAAATGAAGAATAGTAATCAAATCTAACATAAACAACAATCAAAAGGGAGATCTAGAAAGGGGAAAAGGGTGTGTACCTTTCACCAAAATTCATCTTTTGAAGCTCACTAAGGACTAATTCGCCCTATGGTGAATGGGTCTTGGCTAGGATTCCTGTAAAATGCTTTCTAGGTCCTCTTCTGCTATGTCTACACTCCTCGATTCCTGATGTTCACTATTGGACAACTGAAAATAAATTTTGTAGAAGAGTTTCTATGATATGACAACTTTTCTTGCAAATTTGACAACTTTGCAACTTTATTTAATTTTTCTCTTCAAAGGATCTTCAACTTAAAATTTGTAATTACACACCGAAGAGAGAAAAATGTTGTTTGTTAGGGAATGGGGGTTTGCCTTGGTCAAACCCCATTTTGATAATTAAACTTTGAAATCAAATAGAGAAGCATGAAGGAATGATGAATGAACAACAATATGTAACATCTCACCAAACCTTATTTGAACCTTAGATTATAAATATGCAAACTAGCATGAAGTGGCCTCAATGAATGTAGATCTTGATCATGAAACTTGATTAGAGATAATGTCCTTGAATGCTTTAATAGATCTTGAACACTACATCCCCATATTATCTCAAATAACATGCATGATGCAATAAATCTTTGACATGACAATAGGAATCTTGATTACTGTAATAATCTTCAATAAATTTACATTTGAATGCCTTGAAAATGCTCTTGAATGCTCTAATAATTCTCTTGTGAAAGTACTCTTGAGATAACTTGAACTTGATAGGATCTTAGGATAAAACATAGTGAAATAACCTCTTATTTGTACATATCTTAACACTAATTCCTAAAACTCAAATATCACAAGATGACATTGAATTGTAGATTTGAAATCATTGAACAACCGCCAAGAACATAATTCAAATTTAGGTCCTAGGTGCAAGTGAGTTCCTATTTTCCCTATGGCGAATGGGTCCTAGGTCACTTGTCTAAGACACATATTACTCAATGTTAAGCATAATGTTGTGGCATTGATGAATGTTGGGTTTTATCCCTCAAAAATTACAATTAATTAGACTTGGATTTCAATTAAAGGGGCCAATTATGGCAAATTAACCTCAGTTAATTAATTAAGCCCTAAATTAGTGTGAAAGTGTAAAGATACACCTTACAACACCAAAAAAAAGGCACAATTAAGTCCATTTTAATTAAAAGGGCCCTAAACTTAATGTGAATATGTAAAATACATATTACAATGCTAAATTAAGGCATCATTTAGCTCATTTTATTATTATTATTATTCCCAAATTAAGTGTAAAAAATGGATACTTTTCTAGTTACACTACAATATATATATATATATATATATATACACAGAGAGAGAGAGAGAGAGAGAGAGAGAGAGAGAGAGAGAGAGTTTCAAAGCCTTAGGAAATGAAGTGACATGTGTCTATCTCCTAGGTGGAAATAAAAGGGACATAATGCATCATTTCTTCCCCCTTTTGTGATTTTTTACCTCCCCTTGAGGGAAAGAACATAGTAGTGGTTTCTTCTCTTCTTAAAAAGTGGAAAAATAGTAAAATATACAAAAATGGGACATCCACTTCTCTAAGGTGTTCATATTTTGTATTGCTCTTATAATTTTATGTTTATAGATGTCTTATTAATTTGCTTATTTTTCTCTATACAATTCCTTTATCTATCCATGTTTGAACACAAACTTACATTGTTTTTATAGTTTTTCATCACCTTACAATATAAAGAGACCTTTGACCATCTCCCATTTAAAAATAGAAGAGACATAGTGCATCCTTTCTTCTCTCTTTTGTGATTTTTCACCTCCCCTTGATGGAAAGGATGAAGTAGCACATTCCTCCCCTCTTGCAAAGTGATGAACTATTTAAAGTAGAAAGAAATGGGACATCCAAGTTTATTTAAGGTGTTCATTTTATATTTTTCATACAAGTCCATGTTTATACACATTTATCTTATTACAATTTTTAACAATGGGCATATAAATCACACCTCCCTCATTAAGGGAGCTTTGGGTTCCAAAAAGTTTGTGAGATCTCTATTTATATAATTTTGCATTGAAACTCCAATAGCTACAATTATTGTGATGCTTAAATAATGCTACAATGGATTGGGAATAATTAAATAAATTTCTCCATATTTGCTACAAACAAGTGGTACAATTATTTTGCATGCTAGAAGGAATTACATTGGTATGGAAGAAAACATGCTACAAATTAGTCATGGTCTTGTACATGATCTGAAATAATTTCCTTTCTTTTTTGAAGTGGATTTGGTGTCTTGAACATTACCAAATTCACAAAAATATTTGGAGTACTAATCAAATGCCCATACAAGTGACAACAACTCACCCCTCTTTCCTTTTAGGATATAAAGTAGTGTTTTTTGTTGAGAATAACAATCTCTCACCATCAAATGATCATGCAACTCCACAAATCCCAAGGGTTCATAATATATTTTGATACCAAATTGATATATAAACTCTTGAATTTAGAATTTTAATCAAGAATTATATACTAACATAATATACTATTTGTAATTCAAATGATAATTGTTAGAGAGAGAATTGTTGAGAAAAGGAAGAAAAATATGTTGCAATAAAACAAATCACACAAAGAACTCAACAATTCATTTTGAAAACCCTTGGAAGAGAGAAAAATCACATGGTGTTGGTGGCTAATACCATATTGCTATATTCAAGTAGTGAACTAGCAATTTACGATGAGTATGCATTGTGCAAACAATATTGATATAATTTACACCTTGGCTATGGATACAATCTATCCCTTGATCCATTAATTATATACCTCCATTGTTTGTCTATGCTTTTATGCACTATGAATAGCTAAATCCTCTTTTACTTAACTCTAGACAATTCCTTCATCTATCAATGCTTAAACCCAAGCTTACATTTCATATATATAAAGTTTCAAAGCCTTAAGACATTAAGAGACATGTGTGACTTTTGATCTCCCTTTTAGAAATGGAAGAGACATCATTTCTTCTTCCTTTTGTGGATTTTCACTTCCTCTTGAATAAAAGGATAAAATAGTGCATTCTTCTCATCTTGAAAAATGACAAAATATATAAAATAAGAAGACTTGAAGTAGGATCCACTTCTTTAAGATGCCTATTGTGTAATGTTCATATGATTTCATGTCTATACATGTCTTATTACAATTTTTTAATGATTCGTATAAATCACTCGACTCAAACCCACACACACGGGATTGACCATTATTTTAAAAAATCAAGTTTTACCTCAAGGCCAAGCTAGCTTAGTTTCAACTAGTCATTATGGGTCAAATTTTGTGTCAAAACTTGTAAATTATGTGCCTATGATGTGTATAAAATGACATCCTCTTAGATCATTGTCTTCAAAGATAATTCATCATTAATCATGTAGAATCACTCCTTACTATTTATAATCATTTGTGCTAGCATTGTGACTCAAAATCACCCATACCTATCATTACAATTTTTCACATTAGTTTTTTAATTGCCTCAAGCTTCTTATCAACAAGTTCCAAAATCCAAGTTTGAAGATAGATCATTGAATCATCCTTCATATTTTGTTCAAGTTATAATTCATCTAGACCATAAATCATTTGTTTTCATTATATATTGTCTTCCAACTATAAAAGATGCACAAGAAAGCTTCAACGAATATTCCTCGATCCCACTCCCCATTGTAAAGACACCAAACAAGTCTCCTTTGCAAGTGCAAAAGATCTATAGAGCTCATATTCAAAGCAACCCTAAAAAATAGAACCATTGATATCATGTCAGAGTAGTAGCTATGAAGATCAAAGCTAGAACACCCAAAATCTTCGAAGCCCAATCACCAATCATCTCAATTTGTTCATCTCATATCTATGATCAAATCAATAACCATCATTTGTTACAGTCAAATTCTTCCCTTGATACTTATTAATATTACATTCTATTTTGAAATCCAACAAAAAACTAAAAAACAAAATATTTCTGTTCTGGCTCTAATATCTAAACTAAATTTGTTAAATTCACCGCATAATTAATTTATTAGCTACTAGACAAACGTTCCCTCCCTCCTGTTACTTCATTTGCACGGACGTTAATAAAATATTATATCCTAACACAAGAACACAGAAATCTAACAATTCTTTATTCGGTAGATCTCCAAATTCGATACTCGCACGAGAGAAATCTCTATTGGGATAAGCAAAAACCTTTTGGGCAGTTTAGACTTGTACAGAGATACCTAGGAATATACATACCCACATCGAGAATTATCTTTTTATAACTACCTAAATCCAGTCTGAGTGGGATCGCATTGGTACTTGACCCAATTCTCGACGAACAAGTTTTCTGTTGTGCGCATTGTGTAATATCAATACCTCAATACCAACAATAATTTGTAAATATATTATAGAAGTACATATTTCAAGAGATTAAGACTTCCATGAAAGTCATTGGAATTTGGTCTGGGAAGAATCTTTCCATGGTAGACCAGATGGATTTTTCTTTTGATTTGACTGTGAACATTTCTTATCCTTGTCACGATGATGGCTCGAGTTGAAAATAGTGATCTTTTGAAATGTCTCCACTACTTTATGAACAAAATCTGTGCGAAGGAACCATTTTCCACAAGTACAAGAAGTAACAACTATATTTCTCCTGCATTTGGTGTCTATATATTTGTCCATGATAGAATCTCTGAAGCTCTCAGATTGGACCGAGGAATTGATATGGGTGTCTTTGTTGTGCCTGTGTTGTTTATTGTCTTTGTTTTGTTGGAGATTCTTCTTCATGCAAACGAGCTCTTGCTCTAGATTCTTGAGCCTGAAGCTGGTGGCCTCGAAATCTGCTCTCATGGCTGCTTCTTGGCGAAATGCTGCATCCCTTTTCAGGAGAAGCCCCAAAGGCAATTGCTCTTCATGGTTATTGTTTTCATTAGATTTTGCTGTGGAACTGAGGTCCTGTGAGAAGAAAGTATGGTGAGAATTATAGTCACATGCTTTGGTGCTGTCTAGTCTCATGCTTCTGCTGTAGGTGCTCATGTTGCTGTTGGAACGAAGGACTTGACGGGTGTGGAGTTGCTGAATGAACATGGCTTGGACTGTTAATCTTAATGGCATGAGCCCATTATGAACTGCATGAATGCAGGTTTCTTGTGACATTTTTTGGCAGCTCAGATGCTTACATACAGACTGCCTCTCTTGCTGAGAGACCTCAGGACGTGCCTACACATTTCAAAACAAACGAACTATTTGTCAAACAACATGAAAGTCTGCATAAAAGAAATGTAACAAAGTAATTTTGAGCAATTGTCATCAGAACATAGAACAATCAAAACCTGATTAAAGATTTATATGGTTAATTTGAAGACATGAATTAGATGATGTAAGATTTTTTCTTCAAAATTTCAAATCGCATTCTAGGATCCATCATCAGAATAACTACTATTATAGGGATTGTATCTTCAACATTATCCATGCATGCATTTGAAGAAGATGTTAATTTGAATATGTATGAATTAGATGATGTAAACATTTTTCTTTAAAATTTCAAATTACATTCTGTGATCCATCATCAAAATAACTACTATTACACAGATGGTTTCCTCTAACAATAGCCGTGCATGTATTTCAAGAGGATTAGATATTCAATAGCCATGATTGCATTTCAAAAGGATTAGATATTGCCATTTGAAATATTCATTAGGACAATAAAGGATCAACTGAATTTCATCTACATTTAGGAATATTCAAGGAACATGACCACCATAAATTCATAAGCATTACATATAAACAGTTCAAAATTTTCAATATTGGTGTGTTCCCCAGATGATTCTCCATTCTGATCTCTTTATCTCTTTGTTCCCTGCATGACATTAGACTTGAAGGCATATGAATGAAAAATCTGAACCAGCATGTTGTAGGTTGCTCACATGTGAAAATTATTTTATTTTACAAGTATTGTGCAATTAATAAATTTCTTTGTATGTTCTACACAAATTTCTGCCACAGATCTTTTTGATTAACTATATGTCTAATCTCTAAACAAGATGAATTCTTAGAATGCTTGCTGATATTGTTTTTTGAGTCAAACAGAGTTCCTTACCATCAAATATGTGTGAACTGCTTTATACAGCATATCATGAGTACACCGAGCAGATGCTGGTATAACTTCTACAAGCTCCAAAAACTCGCTTGGGCTTAACCCTGAATCAAATGCTATGTGAACCAGATACTCATCCCACATATTAGCAACAGTTGATACTGTATTCTTGTTAAAGCTACAACAACTGCTAGATATTTGTTCCAGTGCTTCTTCAGATCCCAAACTGAACTCAGCAGATTCATCTGTTCTGCAGTTGATATATTCTTGAGAAATGAACAGGGAAAAAATGTTTCTCATGCTTTCAACTTCAGGGCTGACTGCAATACTGATATTATTCTTGATTTCCATGGGCACAGGCAACAGAAAGTCTTCAATAGTTGCAAGGTCTAGCTGAGAAGCAATCCTAGCTTGTAATTGCGCCTTACTTTCATTGCTAGAGCCACAAATCAACGCTTCAGAGAGCAAGGAAAACAAAAAATGAATGGGTAGTACATTAGATCTTCTTCCCAATGGCAGCAGCCTTATAATACCTTCCAGCAATCTACATTTCAGTGTACTATTCCCAGTATGACGCCTGTTAGAAAGAATCCATTTGTTTGCATACATATTTATGACAGGGCTGACATATTTTTCTTTCATCCCCTGTCTCCGCATAGAAGCTATTATCCTTTCAAAAAGCTGGAAAGGAAGGACCACCAGGTCCTTAATCCACCAGTCTTTGGCTGTAGCTTCTCTGAAACTTACACTTAATTCACTACAAAACTGACATTGAGACGCCATTGCAGACCTGGTTCTTGCATGCTCTGGATCAAGAACTTCCATGCAGGCCATGAAAGCAAGTGATTCAATGCATCTGCTCACAATGAGAAGCTCATCTGCCAAGGGAAGCAGACACTGGCATTTCTGAAGCACAATCAGCGTGTCTTCCCAGCTCTGTAACACCACCTGAGTAAGATACAAATCACTTCTTTCACATAGATTTCCTCTTCCAAACTCTTCTATCATTTCGAAAAACTCAGCTGCACACCTCAAAGCTGCAACATTTAATGGGTCCATAAGAATGGTGCAGCCATAGCAAAACAGAACAACAAGTTCGAAGATCTCAACCCCAGCAGGACATGATTTGGGTAACACGATTTCTGAGGATTCTGACAACTTCCTTTTCAGGTAGCCACTCCTGGACACAAGAGGATACTGCACACAAATATCTCATTCATACTTCATACCATGAAAGCAGATTTTAGTCTCAAATCCAATTAAAACTACATTAGAGTATTGCCATCACCTTATGGAGTCTGTAACAGCGATTCTCCAAGTAAACTGTAACTGTTGTAGGTAATCCAGTGGCTTCACACCTAAAAGAAAAAAACCATTACCAATAACTTCTCTTTTGATGCATACAGAGAATGCTTACAATAACTAATAACTTCTCTTTTTATTTTGGACCTTACCATTGCATGAAAATCCCTCACAAACCCAACAACTTCATAACAACTAATGATTGTCAATTACTCCTCCTGATAGATGGATCATTCGATGAATAATATGGTGATTAACTGAAAACCCATATTAGATTAAACAATGTTTTCTTATTAACTTTTAAATTCTACATCAAGCCATGAAATTAAATCTTACAAATCATTAACTAGACCCTAAAAGTTTCTACATAGATTACCCATATCACACAAGAACTTTCTATCTTCATGACCTAAACAGTGAAATGATTCGAATATTACCATTTCCATATTGTTTTCTCAAGCTCTGATTCAGCAGTTGAACCTGAAACCCCACTAGACTTCCCAATCTTATTCATCATGATATCTTTCCTATTGATCCAGGAAAAGGTGGAAGGAGATTCTATGAGGCCATGCACACTTTCACTGTTCTTATGATTCGCAATGCTACTGTTAAGAACTTCAATTTAGGCTAATCATACTCTAGAAGTCTATTTCAATCACATCAATGGCACAATGGTAGAATTTTCCTTATGCCAGTTGACGTACAGCCCAAGCATGAGAATTTTTTATCAACCCAATGAATATTATTAAAAATCAAGTATTGCTTCGTAATGCTGTTACCAAGATCTAATGGAAGGAATGAGAAGTATTTAAAGACTTCTGTGAAATGGAAGTCAAGATCAACGTCCTCGATTGTGATGGAGGTAAATATATATTTTTGGTTCCATCAATCCTTGACATTTGACTGGAAGGGTTCATCCATTGATTTTTCCAATGACCTTGTAGTGAGTGAGATATAGAGCAATATTCCTTAGTAACATGAAATTATGCGCTTAAACTGGTTATAATGGTGAAATTCGCAAACCCATGTGAGAAAGGTTTTAATATGATTATATAGTGATATATGGTATATTTGAGTGTTATATTAATTTTTTTTTTATTTTTTTACTTTTACATATTTTTAAATATTTGATTTGATTTTATATTTTATAGTCATTAATTTATGTACATCGATATTAGTAGTTTTGAGTTTCATAAGCTTGATTCTTATTTAGAAATTCAGATTCTTATATTTTAGGGATCTTTTTTGCAATATATCAAAATGATCTTGCATGACATAATTATGATGCAATTTTAAAAAATAAAATCTAATTGTCAACTCTCACCCTTTCTTGATAGTCATTAGAAGTTGATTTGCTACACATTTATATAATGATTTGTTAAGTCTTGGTAGTTAAAGGCATTTATTTGAGCATTAAAACACTTGTTGGAAGATATTTGATTATTTTTTGAAATCTTAGAACATCAAACATTTAATAGGAATATTTTGATTTGGTGCACTAAAAGGAACAATATTTGCATTAGAATTATCATCTAAGCATTTGGACACCCACTTGTTAGTTGTCAACATTTGTCACAACCATGAAGCCCATTTGATCAAGAGGCTGACCTAGGAGAACTCAAGCCTTGAGATCTAGTAGTTGTTTTGACGTATTTCTAAATACCACCTATCCTTAATGTGAACAAAAAAGTAAGAATCACAACTAATTGGATCACAAAATATTGCACTATGTCAAATTAGGATTACACATTATAGACAAGATCTATGCAATGCGTAATTGATTATGTTACTTCCCAAAAATATTAGTCCACAATCCTAGAACATAGTTTTACCATCAAGGATAGGGGTGTCATTCATGAGGTTATAACAAGAGTTCATCAATAAATTATAATGGTTTCAAGGCTAACAAATAAGAGTGGATAAGTTCTCCTACACTTTGAGCTTAGCTATGCCTACGAGTGTGTTCCCAGAGGTATCATAAGTAGCATTGGAATGTAAAAAGTCTTTTGCAAGTTGTAAGGTTTTTAATTGTTTCCAAATAAAATTTAACCCCAAAGATTATCATTAGGCTAAAGGAAAACCAACTACACAAATGACCTCTTATATAACTCATGTAGTCATCATTATAAAAAATACAAGATGTGAGTGCAAAGGCATGATATACAAACAATTTATATAATAGAGCTCACAATTGATATTTCCCCTTTCAAAACTATTGAATCATGAACTACACAAAACTAAAACTAGATCCTACTTTATTGTTGAATGATTTGTTCTTTTAAGAGTTTATGGTTGAATAATTGGTTCTCAAGACTAATGCCTATCCATTGGGCAACAATGTTATAGTTTATCAAAAGAAAAAAAACTAAAACCAAAGAATATTTTTTTGTGCATTTACATGCATTAAATAAGTTATATGAATAATAGAGCATGTTTAAAGATCCATCACAAAATTACATAAATCCATGTGTAATATGAAAAAGACTATTACAAAGCTTACAATGCAATAGAATATTTTATTATTCATCAAGTTCAACTTTACACTTATGTTAGAAAATGTTCCAAAGAGAAAACCCTAGTTGTAATTAGGATTCATCTAGATTACTACAAACTATCATGGAGACATTCTACTATAGATAACATGAGTGTTGATTCAAGGATAAGTTGAACTAGTAGGATTTGAAATCTTAAACCACTCTTGCATTGCGGTGATTAAGAACAAAAAATTACCAATCCATTTTATAGATGAAGCTTGAGATTTTATAATTTTCCTTTTCATGAGTTGTCTAGGGTCAAGGGTTCCCAAGTGGCAAGGAACTCTAAAAAATCTACAACCATGAGGTGAGGCATGTGGGTCCATATTAAATCTAGCATGTCCTTGATTGGTGCATGACCAAGGGAGTCCATACCCATTGCAAGTTTGGTTATCATGAGTCACACAAGAAATAGTGCCCAAATATGTGTAGTTATGCTACAAAAGTGTGGAAAGATGTCCTCCTTTGATCTATAATTCATCCTTGGAATTGAGAAGTCCTCTAGTTGGAATGCCTTAGGGAAAACAACATCCTTAGAGGACACATAAATAAATTTTGGTAGCTAAAACATATTTATATGGCATGAGGGTAGGTAGAATAGGGTGTCACATTAGGGTTCTAGGTTGAAATTGACTTTCAATGTGAAAGATGAAAATTTGGTGCCTAGTGGCATTCTCGATCGAAAGAACTTGAAAAATGTGTGTTTAAGGGCTTCAAGTCAAGGTGGAAATAATTTGGGAAATGGAACCAAGAATAGAGGTGCAAGCTTCATGAGGGGGTTATTTTCGAGGTTTGAAGGAAGCCTGAGAGAAGTGAGGGAATATGAAAAGTATCAAGTTGTGGGAGCGAAGGAGAAATAGGGTGTTGGCATCCCATTTCATGTGTATCATTCCTATGTGAACAAGTTTTGTAATACCTCAAGCCACACATTTAGGACATTAGTTAGTATATTTTTTTTGAAAGAACACCAATAATGAAGATACAACATCTTTTACTACACATCAATGTGCACACAATTGTTGTATAAAAAAAACTACACAAAGACTCTAAGAGCATGAACAACCTCACCATTCCTACAATCATGGTGACAACAACACAATACTTACCAATTGTGTGATGAAATCACCATGATGAACCTACAATAGAATGGAACAAACACAACAATGATGATCAAGTCCAACCTATGATCGTATTCTCTTACAAACACAAGGGTAGGATGAAATAATCATCTACCCCAAATCTAACACCCTATGCACATAGGATAATGCTCATCATTCCAAGGTAAAACTACACAAGTTGTGGGACAACTAGAAGATAACCCTTCTCAACTATAATACACAACCATTAGTTTCTTGAACCAAGAGTAGGATGAGGGTAAAAACTACCTCTAATTCACTCAATAAATTATATGAAATACAAACACAAGGGACAACCTTCATAAGATGTTTCTTTACTATAAGGTACAAACCCTCCACCAATTGACTAGAATGGAAATAGGTCATTTTGATGCAATGACATGATGCTCAATGCAAAAGATATTATAAGTTCCAAATAATGGAACTTATTGACAAAGAAAAATATGGAAAGAGTCTTGAAGCCAAGGGAAACAACTATTGTTCATAAAGTCTCTCCAAAAGAATCCTAGAAATAATATTTTTCTAACAAGATGGAAGACTACAACACACTAGAGGACTATACCATTCTAGGAAGACACTATCATTCCAAGAGGACACTACTACAACTACTCAAGTGTACCAAAATTTCATTAGTGTCCTAAAACTATGTAGGTATCCAAAATCTATGTCAGAGTCCAAAATTTATTTCCTTGTCCTAGCCAAAGATAAAGTGGGTGACCATTACAGGTCTCAAATCTAGGGACAACACTTGAGACTCACATAAATAATTAAAACATAGAAAAATAGGGCTTCTCAAAATAGGGAGATTGAATATATGATGCACCTATCTTTCTTGTTTCATTAGGAAAAAGAGATCCCCAAAGGTAAGATTGAATTTCAAACCTTAGGTGAGTAAACCTTAAAGGAGATCTTGTTGTTTTCCTTATGATAAGATGGGGTAAAATTTGCCTGAACAACACTTTAGGGAGAAAAACTAAAAAATAGTAAATGAACTTAATTATGAAATGTGAAACTTGAATATTCAATTTAAAGCATAAAACAATAAGAAACAACATACTTCCAACAAAAAAAATCTTTGACAATACTTTGAACCATGTGTACAGGGAAGCAAACAAAGCAGCATACCTCCTTGCTAACTCAGGTGTTACTCAAACCAAAAAAATAGTCACGTGCTCCACACCAGCTCACTGGCTGGGCCTGCAACAAGAGATCTTGGCGGATATATCAAGTAGCCAAATCGTCTCGACCTCCCTCCTCAACACCTCATGACCTATTTGGATTAGGCATAAAATCGCACGACCGATCTCCCAAGGATAACTCTAACCAGGATTTGGTTCAAGTAAGTCCAAGGGCCATTGAGTATCCAATGAGGTACACATGTCTATTAATGGCCCAGCAGAACAGTCGACCTTACTGAGCAAATAAGCTATAGTTACCAGAGTAAAATGGGGTTCATCTTCGATGTCCAATGACATTGCGTTAAGGAAACCACAACGGTACAATGCAGGCGGATCTTCAACGTTCACAACCCTGCAGTGAGAAATGCAATCATCGACCTGGTGGTGGCAGTTCTAATCTCGGACTAGCATTGGTGCGATGAAAAAATCTATGAGGTAGTTCTGTGTGCACTGGTTGACATCACCAAGGCCAAAGAGGTGGTAGTGGAGTGGCTCAGTGAAATTATGGAGATTAGTAATGCCCAAGTAGTAGCCAATTCCATACTTACGCTTGGGTCGAATGGTTGGATGAGCTTCCTCAAAATATACTTTGACCCAACTAAGGAGAGCACCTCTGACGATGACAACCAGTCCGAGGAAGAACCACAAGAGCGTCTCGAGGTTGCATACAACTTCAGGCTTAATGCATGGGAAGTCTTCAGGGCGGGGGTCAAGAATACCAACATGGAAGAATTCTCTAAGTTCATGAATTCTGACTATGCCTGGCTCGGTGGTGGGACTTTGCAGAGGCTAGTAAGGTTGGGTGATGTCCTGGGCGCCCTCTACCAACCCATGGAATAAGCAACCCAATATGTCTATCCTCCTTCTCTGCAAACTAGGCATTTTATTTCCCCCGTTTGGATGTACATGGGAGCTACCCCCTTTGGTAATACTCATCAATAAAAAAAAAAAAAACATACTTCCACCAAATATGAGAAGGGTATGTTGGTGTGTACTAGTCACCAAAAGTTGTTGAGTCCTCCGAGGACAGATTCACCCTATGGTGAATGGGTCCTACTATAGGGATCCAAAACTTGATTTCACAGTCCTCTTCTCTTGGATCTGTACTCTGAATTTCACTACTGAAAAGTCAAAATTAAATTTTCCAAGATTCTGTGTCTTAACAACTTTGATGACTACTTTGACAACTTTGCAAAATTTCACTTTTAATCAATCTTCAATCTTCAATCCTTCATCACCTACAAATTTTCACATACAAAGAGAGGATTTTTGTTTTATTTTTGGTGAATGGGGGTTTGCCTTGGTCAAAACCTATTTTGTTAATTAAACCTTGAAATGAAATGAAACATGAATGGAAGGAATGACGAATGCACAATACTATATTGCAACTCACCAAACCCTTGAATGGAGATCCTTAGAGGACTAAATTCTAACATATCTCTCCAAGGTCTCGATCTTTCATGAAATGGCTTGATTGGATGTTGATCTTGATGCTTGAATTTTTACTTGAATTCTTGAAACCTACATCACAATGTTAGCTCAAAAAACATGCATATATGTAAATAACTTTGACATGATGCTTGAGGTCTTGAATGTTGTTGTAGAAGACTGATAAATTTGGTCATGAATACTCTTGACAATAATATTTTCTCTTGTGGAAGTTTCCTTCTTGCTAGATGGTTTGAATTGATAAAATAACTATGTATTTATAGGCGATTTTCTAATTTCCCAACAATCAAACATCAAAGACCAAAAATTGCAAGAATCACAAAAATGCCACCAAAAACATATTAAAATTTGAGATCCTCAACTTAAGGAGGACCCATTCACCCTTGCTAGGACCTAAATCCAAGACACTCAATTTTCAAGGCAATTTAATTAATGTTTTCAATTGTTTAATACAAGTTCCTCTTTTAGAAAATAGGATTAATTAGGATTTTAAATGCATAATTGGGTCAATTAGAGGCTTAATTAAGTCCAATTTAATTAAGGGACCCAAACATAGTGTGAAAATGTAAAGGTGTACATTTTTCTACACTACATTTAGCCTCCATTTTAGTGAGAGGATGAGCCCTACACTCAAACTCACACTAAAGTAGACAAATAAGTGTCAAGAGGGGTCCAAATGTAAAAATGTTAGTGAGATAGGATGACAAAGATCTAGGAGGTGGCCAAGCCCCCAAGATCAAGATCCCATGGAAAACCAACATAATTACAAAGGAACACAAATATATGTATGGTATACATCAACAAGACAAGATACACAAGAATACAACACCAAAATTAATGCAAAAGAGAAAAGAGAAGGGGTGGATCAAGCCTTGACTATTTGTCCAATAGGTATGGATCAAGCCTTAACTATTTTTCCAAAAAATGTTCACAAGTGGAAATCCATTGTCCACTATGCAAACAAAATATACTTACTCGGGGTAGTGAAATCTGATGTCCACTAGGTGAGCCCCAAAAAGGTGGTTGATGGGAAAGTCATGCCAATTCTACAAGCTCCCATATGTCAACCATGTACCAAAAGTTATACCTCCTGATAACTTTGATAAGGTGCCACACAAAAAGGTTCCACAAGGCTAGCAAGCTTCAATATGCTAGACACTCATAAAAAACATAAAGGCTCCACTGGCAAGCAAGTTGTGCTATGATTGGTAGCCATGACAAGATTTTAAGTGCAATAAGATAGTCAAAGGTATTTTGCTTAGTTCATGAAAGGTCTCACCTTAGGGAACATCATGCTCAATGTCACCAAGAGAGGACTAGTCGAGGATAAAAGATACACAACTTAGGAATGCAAGTCGTAGCATCACTGCTAAGAGGAATTTCATATGCCAAGAAAAGTCATGCTCTTGAAGGACATCAAACCCAATGTCACCACCAAGAAGACACATCACATGAAGTAAGAAGACCACACTTTGAAGCAAACAATGAGCGATGATGCATATGCCCCCACTTTAAAGAAATTACTAAACGCCATGTTGTGAGTAATTACTTTAAAGTAGAACACAATAAATTCCAATACATGTGAGCTTTATTCAAAAATCCCTATGCAAAACATATGTTTCCAAATAGAGTTACATCATGGAAAGGCTCAAGTTTCCCCCATATACAATCCTAAGATAACATATAAGGGATCCACAGATCTGGGGTCAACATATGTCTTTGCTATAGTGATATAATCGAGCTCAAAATCATCATCATTCCCTAAATGACTCATGGAACAATGATCACAAAAGAAGAATGACACATAAAGAGTGAAAAAAAGGAAAGCTTTTGGGTCAACATGGAAGAGACCTAAATGTCTCAATGTTGTGCGTCATCCCCAAAAGGAAAACACAAGAAAAAAGAAAAAGGTAAATGATTAGGATAGATAGAATAATGCAGATACAAATAAAAAAAGTCACAATGGGTTCGCTTCCTTTGTATCCTTGCACCAACAGAGTGATAAGGGTCATTCAAAGTAGGCTCACAAACATATAAAGACACACCAAGCAACGTTGTATGGGGGATCACATTATGCACATGCAATCAAAAAGAACATGAAAACAAAACAAAGAGAAGACTAGTATGGCACATGTGAGTCAACCTATAGCAATTCATTTGCATCCCAATCTTGTTCATCATATGCAAAAGGCAAACAACTAGCCAAAGAGACAATGACAAGTGTCAAACTAGAACAAGGCTATCTAACTCCTTGCCTCCATTGTTGGAGCATAAAAATTCATGCAAATTTTAGGCTATTTTGAGACTCCCATAATAAAAAATTACATTGCAGCACTCAAAAATGCATTTGTAAAAACTGCCTCAAGTGCCTACTTTGAAAAATTAAAATTTGAAGCCTGTTCAGTTTCATGCAAAACCACTTTCCTAGCATGTTTATCTATCATATGTGAGAGTGAACACCTGATTTTAGGTTCCTACGATTAGTTTTGACGAGGTTTCAAAGTTCCAAGTTAGAGGGTTAAAAAAAGGCTTGCTAGTTGCACAATGTTAAATCTAAGAAAAGGGTCAATTTTGGAGGACAATATTGATCAACTAAGAGATTGTCATGACAAACTGACTATTGCTCTAGATTCTTCCCACATAAATATACCTTCATGCTGATTTTCAAAGCTGCAACTTCTCATTTGGTATTTTTTCAGAACCAAAACCAAACGGATTTTACACAGATTTGATATTTGCACTTCCAAAAAATTGTCACAGAGGTCAACTTTGACACCCGATATTTTATGAAGGAAGAAGATTTATGAAAAACCATTGTGCACATATGTTCATTTGACCTAAATGAATTAATCTGCAAAGTTATAGCTTCATAGGAAAAAAAATGATATTTTTTCAAGGAGGCAAGTTGGTGAGATTGAGTTGAGTTTGATAGGTGCAGCTTTTTAGAAAATGCTAAATAAGAAACTTTGAGCATTAACAATTTTCAATCTAGATAACTTCACGCCAATCCATTTGACAACCATATTCCCCTATCATAACTCAACATGTTGGCGCATTTTCATGGCTCAAGGACAAGTTTTGATCAGTTTTCCAAGATGATTCTGAAGGCTGCTTGACTTATTTTGATTATAGTACAAAATGACAAAAAGTAAAATCTTGACAAGAACCCACTTCAAAAATTTCACCCCGGATGCACATAGAAGCAACAATTAACAAACAACTGGATGCAGGGTTTATGACATGACAACCTTCCAATATCTTGGTAGTTACACGTGAGGCCCAACAAATTTGTTTTTTCATACATAACAATCTCAAATGTTTGAGACATAAAACTCAATAACAACTAAGTTACAGTCTTTACCCATTTTGAGTGATTGGAAATCCTTTTGTCCTTAATGAATAGCTCAAGTAAAGCGTAAGAGGATCCAAACAATACCAACCAACAAGTAGATAAAATTATGCAATCTCAACTGACTTTCTCTGAAATATCTAAAATCTTGTGTCATGTGGCATACTGCAGGTCTGCCCAATTGCTTACAAATTGAAAGTTGAGTTGGTCACACATGTTCTACCATTTCAAGGCACTCTATGTAGAAGTTGATAATCCAACCTCGTAGATCCCAATGAACACCTACAAGCAAATAACCTATCACCAAAGGAGATCAAGAGACACAAGAATGGTGCTCTGCAAACATGAAGCAAAAGATGCATTACCCAAGAAGTGAATAATTACAAAGAGAGAAATCCTTAATAAAGGGGATTGAAACCTAAAGTGAGAACCCTAGGATGAAGATTAAATTAGCATGCGACAAGTGTCAAGATCATAATGAATGAGACAACATGACTAATTTAATAATGCAAAATAAAGATTCTTAAGTTTAGCTTAAGTGAAATAAAATAAAGGTGACTTAATTAATTAATCAAGTAAACAACCTATTACTCTAACACCCCCCCTTAAGGTGAACTTAGGGAGAAGCTAAAAAACTAAGGAAAAATGCATGAAAGCAAAGATGGGTCCTAAAAAACAAGGCCTGATGAAGAAATAAGCAAGATGTATGTACTCCGACAGCTCCAAGAATCACCTGCAATGATAAACCTATCTCACTATGAAGAAATAAGCAAGATATTATTGCTCAACAACTCAAATATGATAAAACATCTAATATGCATTATGTGAACCACTACCACATTGAATATGTTGCTGTAGAGAATGATTAATTATAATGAAATCAATCCTTAAGAAAGGAGATAAAACCTAAAAGGAAACCCTAGTGTGCACACTTAATAATTAATGAATAATTAATTATTAATGTGCCTAAGTTTAGCTTAAGTAAAACTAAAGTGATACGTGATTTAATTAATTATCCAATATGATTAAATTAATTAAGGGAAATAACTTATTAATCTAACACCCCCTTAAGATGAACTTAGGAAGTAGCTAAAACACTAGGAAAAGATACATGAAAGCAATGCAACTACAAGCTAGAAAGAAAACTTGGGTCCCAACAACTAGGCTTGATGAAGTACCCAATCACAACCAAATCTCTATAAAGTGGAGTAAAGGAGAAAACCCAATGGGAAAAACTCCTCTCCAAAAAGAGATGGAAAAACAAGAGTGAAAGAAGAATAGAGATAGGAGGACTCAACATGACCCCCAAAGAACTACTTATATCACACAAGTACAAAATATGTTCCCCCCATAGGAGAGAAAAAAAGAGGATATGAGTCCCCCCACAAAGAAGTAGCTCCTGTATCACTGACAAACATCTGAAGACAAAATATGATCCACTGCCTACAAACAACATTTCTCCCCTTAGGAAGAAATAGGCCAAATGATGAAATGTGAAGCCAATCCAAAATATGGGTGAATCTAGAATCCAAATCCAAATGGTAGGTTTCTTTGAAAACTGCTCAAGCGTCCTCAAGTCGGAAAGAGAAAATGCCAATCCTGAAACCTGTGAAGACTGATGAAGCACATGCTCTGAAGATGATGAAAATGATGGGCCAACATCAGTGATGTGGCTATCAACAAAGAGGAGATGAATGTCCTCAAAATAATCCTCCAAATCTATAATATAGGACTCCACAAACAAGAAAAATATGTCTGCAACATAAGAGTCCAAAGTAGCTATGTCTGGAAAATGAATGATGCCTTACTACACTGAATCAAGAACAATAGGAGATGCTGATGAAGTATCAATTTGAAGAGTGGGAACATGAATACAAGTCTCTAAACCATCGACACATGCAAGACTTGTGATATACTCAAGCTCATCTAGAGTACGATTATCATAAGGTATGAAATCTACATCTGTAAGAGGGATGCAGAAATCTACAACGGGATGCTCTGGGAATGTAGGGATATTAGAGTCTCCAAAAATATCCCAAAGATGTTGCCAAAGTGTGTGAGGACAAAAAATGTCAGATAAAGCACACAAAGTGTCAAAATTAACACTACGACCAATAACCCCTACAATATGATATGAATAATAACCCATGTTGATAAACTCCTTGATGTGTCTAGTGTAGGTATGAGTCCATACAAATGAGGAAAAATACCAAGCCACCTAAGATGTGTCAAGATGCCATGATGCCAAGACTCATAGTTGTCCTTATCGAGCTTGATCACATAAGGGTGAGTAGGAAAACCCATGATACTCACTCTAATAAAAAATTAGATATTGAAACTCTCAGCAACAATAAATCAGATCAACATAACCAATCTAATGCAAAAAAATCCCATGTAGGTTCCAGAACGTCCAAGTAATTAAGCAAAGTTTAAAAACACACAATGTTGAACAATATTTACCTAGTAAATTTTTTGATCAAACTAGCTACAAATTTGGAAATAGCATTGAAACACCTTTCCAACACCTATTCGTTTGCACAAAATGGAGTTCGGATGCAAAAGTTACGCCCCCCAGAGTGCTAAAAACATCTTCTGACTTTGACAGGTGAAAAAGGCATCAAAAATGAAAAACCAGAAAATCAAACCTACACCATTGGATAGTGCCCAGAACCCGCATTTTGATGATATTTTGTTTTTTAAAAATTGAGTTTGTATGCAAAAGCTATGACCAAAATACCAAAACTGCTCCAAAAAGGTTTGGGGGTTAAGCCTGGCGATTTGGCTAGCCGCTAGCAGTTTACTGGTGGCGACACCCATTTAACACTCTTTTCAAAATATTTCTCTCAGATTGTGTGTCATACCAAGCCATACGATCCAAAAATAATTTTTTTTTGCCTCCCGGAGTCACTGTGTTCAATTTCAATGATTTGATAGTTGATTTAGGGGTTTTTGGGTGCTTTGAACGCAATGGTGAGGTTCGCTTGGGTTGAAAACACTCCAAAATTTCAAGTATGCTCTAGATTTGGAAACCCTCATAAACTTCAAATCCTTGTAGATCTGACGAATGGAGACCTTTTTCGATGAAACGAAAGGAAAACCTGATTGTTCCAACAACTCTGGATTCAATGGAATGCTCAAAATCTAACAACAGATCACAAATATTAATACATGAGTTGATTTCTTTGAAAAAAAAAGACAAGGAAGTTACAGATCTGGTGCTCTGATACTATGTAGAATTTGATAATCCAACCTCACAGATCCCAATGAACACCTGCAAGAAAATAACCTGTCACCAAAGGAGATCAAGAGACACATGAATGGTGCTCTGCAAACATGAAGAAAAATATGCATTACCCGAGAAGTGAATAATTACAAAGAGATCAATCCTTAAGAAAGGAGATAGAAACCTAAAGTGAGAATCCTAGGATGAAGATTAAATTAGCATGTGCCAAGTATCAAGATCATAATGAACAAGACAACATGACTAATTTAATAATGCAAAATAAAGATTCCTAAGTTTATCTTAAGTAAAATAAAGTAAAGGCGACCTAATTAATTAATCAACATGATTAAATTAATCAAGTAAACAACCTATTACTCTAACACTCTAGAGTTTGTGAAGATAAAATCACTCAGGAAATTGAAAATAAAAGGACCAGGATGAATGGCTAAACCCTAGCTTACAAATTTCTCAAAGAACAAGATTTAAAGATGAAGGATTTTTAAACTTTCTCTTCCAAATGTAAACAATGCTTTACTCACATAAAAGTCATAATGAGGAATTAAAACAAGTTGAGCCCAACATGCACATATGAGGTAGTAGAATTTCATTTCAAATGAGGCTTATGACTATACACAGTGTAAATACACACAACACCTTTGTATAATTAAAGCATATTTCTTAAACTCAATTTTGAAGATGGAACCCATGGTTGGACTAGATTAATTGGGAACACAAAGTCGTATATAAAAACTCAAAATAATAACAAGTATATTGTAGCACCCCAACACAAAATGACATATCATTCCCCTTTACAAAAGTTGCAAACTTTAAGCCAAGATACGAAGTACACTTTCTCTCAGCGTGAAGCTAAATTAAAAATTTGCAGACTAAGTGTAAGTTTGGTACAATACAAATGGCATTGCTGTACAAAGGTAGTAGTAGTGAGGTCGATGGATATTGGTGGAAGGGTGAAAAATCTTGCAAGCTTATTTCGAAGACTAAATCAATGAAAGTGTTTAAAATAATGAAGGTGCCCTCAAATTACATGTTACGCTTTGATGCTAGTGTTCGAATGTAAATATTTTTAGCTTCAGTACTTCGAAAGAAAAATGTACTGCTGATGAGAGTCCTCAAGCAGTATAAGAATTGTTGAATGCACTCCATATATTCAACTCACTGTTAGCTATGACAAGCTCTCATACATATGGATTTGATGAAAAGAAGATAGAGTTGCACGCGACTACTCAGAACGATTGCTTGATAGTGCCTAAATCCATCAAAGAAGCACAATGAAAAAATGATGATATAGTCAGGAAGACCCAAAATGGATATATTCTGAGAAAAAAAACTCTATATTTGAAATTATACAGCATGGGAACACCAACTGTTGATAGAGCCAAAGCATCACTATCTCATTTGGATACTAAATGTAGATTTATTAATGAAAGGTATAATGAAAATAAAAGTATGAAAAGGGCGATTTAGTTTAGATGAGGAGTATGATGGATTATGTGTTGGAGAAACTGAGCAATGAACTAGTCAAATGATTGAAAATAAGCATCTCTTGTATTCATGCAAACATTTCAAGAATGAAACCCTAAAACTAATATAATGCTATGGTAAAAATTTCATCAAGGAGAAATACTTGTATCAAAGTAAAAGTGCTCAATGTCTCTTTGATAGAAAATGATGCCAAGTAAAATTTCATCAAAGAGACCTTCACTATTCAGAGTGACGCCACTCAATGTCTCTTTGACATCTGAAACAAGAAAGGAATATCATTATGAAAGTTATCGGAGAAAGATATTGATTTTGGTAGGAGTTGAAGAGTAGTCTCTTCAAAATAATGATTATGCACCAATACAACATAAAAATTATCGGGAGGACTATAGGATATCAAGGTGAAATCACGTAAAGTCTCTTTGAAATTGATAAATTCCTTCAATCCATGGTAAAACATGAAGGTTCAATTGCATAAAAATATGGGGGTGCTTTATTGTTAAAAGGGGATTTATTAATCTGCAAATTTATTTCCCGTGAAAGCTATAGTGAAATATTATTTGGATACGTGGTAAAGGTGCCAAATAAAGTTACTTTGGGAGATAAAAATGATGTAAGATGCGGTTAGAGAATATTTTATTGAGAAGTAAAATATTTTCACTAAAATATGAGATATCTTAATTAAAAAGTGTTTTTGTGGGAGTGCAAAGATCAATAAGTTAAATTTGATTATTTTATTTGCACGAGATAATTAATTAAATGGAGATCTACACCTTACAAATATTAAGGGTTATAACCCTAAAAAATGCAATGTATATATGTAAGATGAAATCATCATCAAATAGCCAGTGGTAGTAGGTTAGATCATCATCAATAGTAGTAGATAGGTTAATCCACTAGTATAACACATTCCACTCATCCATTTTCATATTTTAGAAACTTTTTCTATTAATGTATATCTTTTGAAGCAATATAATAGAGAAGACTGTTCATAGTCGATGATATATTTCCAATGTTCAACTGTTGTGTTAATATCCATTCTTATATGTTGTGTTATCTCTAAAGTGGTTCTCTTAAGTTATTCAGATTTATACAATTTGTTAGGAATTTTTTTTGTTGCTATGTGATTGTATTGATTGGGTTCTCGATAGGGTGAATTAAATTCCTTTCAGATAATTCATTTTAATTGGTTACTTCTAGGGATCAAAATCCTTTTAAATTAGTTATTCTGATTGGTTTACCTCAAGTTAAGAATTAAAAATCCTTTCATGATATCACAGTAATTTGGGAGAATATCATTGGTATTCATAAAGAAGAGTACAGTGACTAATAAACCTACATGTTTGTACAAGGTGCAAACATCCTAAGTTCCCAACAAGTTAGAGTTAAGCTAAGAAGTAGATCCACCTACCTTACATATTTGTCTATGTCATCATCACCCACATCCGACTCCATTTACCCAATAGTATTAGGCACTAGTCATACTTAGAAAATTTTATACAAAATTTCTTTATACACTTGATTCTCAAAACATTTACATTAGGAATTAATTATTAGCCTTGCATCTATTTCACTCCTATGTGCCATTGTGAATAGATTTCCTAGATTAGAGATTGCACTTATAACCTTCAAATCTACCTTACCATTCAAGTACACTCACCTAGGTTTTGTAGGGCCTAAAGAGTAGGGGGTTATCAATCATATTTGCCTTGTTCATTAGCCAAAAATTTATTAAGAGATTGGCACCCTCTTAAGGGTCAAAAATTGCATTTTTGTGACCTAACAGATTGGCGACTTTGTTGGGGACCAACCTAATCAATATTGAATCCAAGCCTTTGTTGCCATAGAGTCATAAATAATTCACATTTGCATTCACTTGACTTTATAAGGGATTCCGTTGGGGATAAAGTCAAAAATAAATCTTGCATTACTACCATTTTTCTCTTTTGAATAAGTGAGTGGCGACTTTGTTAAATTCTTAGTGAAAAATACAAAGACACCTTGTAACAATACCATTTTCCGGTCAAAATAAATATGTCAGAACAAGAAAGAAGGCTTGAGTTGCTTCAAGAGTTGCTACAAGTGGAAGCCCAACTTGCTTCACTTAGATCACAACATATACCAGTCTCTAATCAGGTTGAGTATGTGGATACAAATGGTCCTTGGACCTCACAAGTGCCTCATAATATAATTTTATTTTTTTGTAATGGAAGTAATGTTCATCAGACACATCAGGAGATTTATGCATCACAAGTCTCAAGTCACTTAAATGATTATCCCATCCCTCCTAGCCAATGACTAGTAAGCTACCAAGATCATGAATACAATCAATATCCCAAGCCTTATCAATATCAATACCAAGTTCCCCACCAAAATAGTCAGCAATGTCAACCATGTCCATAGAGAAAAGTGTTTGACATATATAAACCTTTGAATTTAAGCAATATCCAAGGTTACCCAAATTATTATACCATTGAGCTTAGAAATCATGGGCTTGTGTTCATGGAGAAGAATACGGGTCAACTTATGAGCATGCACAATTATTTTGTGATTTTATTGAAGACTTTTAGATTCACGTAGAAGATGTCATTATGAGAATTTTTTTTAGGTTAATTATAGGGTGATGCAAGGGAGTGGTTTAAAATATTGCCCATGTAAAGTATATCTTCATGGGAAGATCTTGAGAGTATATTACTGGGCCAATATGATGACAATTATGAAAATTATACACAAACATTAGAGCTTCAGACTAATCCAACAAACAATGTAATGAAATGTGATACCACTATTGTCCCAAACCACCCACCTCACCACATCCAACCTCATAATCATAATCAACAAATGTGTTTACATATTCAAGAAAGAAGCAAAAGTCTTTTGGACGCCTTTCTTGACATAAGGAGATGTAAAGGAGAATCTAGGTGCTCTTTGTTCAACATAATGGTAGGTATTTATAGGAAAATACCTATTAATTTCCCACCTAGTAGGTCTAAGTTCATTGAGCAGTTCATGAGAGTATATGAGCCTATTTCAATTTATTGGCCTGAATCATAGAAACCAGTTGCTTTTGACCAAATCGATGAATGGATTAGCATCGTAGATAAGAAAAGGTAAGAGGATTCTATCAACATTGAATCTAATAGTGATATCATTGATGAATATGGAGAAACTGATCAAACAATGCAACAAATGGAGGAAACATGTGCAAGTGAAGTTTGCAATTATGATATGAATAAAGATGAAATTATTGAAGACCAATTTTCCACCTTGGAGGATGATTTCAATATTGAAGATGTTGTTGGGGACACACCATCTGAGGAATACATCAACAATGATTCAGATGATATGGAGGTGCAACCATGTATGCATTTTCGTAGAATTTAAAATGATGAATTAGAAGTTGAAATGAAAAAGGACAACATTCCCTACAACAATGAAGAAGGCAATGATTGTGATTAGTCCAGACAGGATGGGTATGCAACTAAAAATAAGTGCTATAATAGCCTACATGATGAACATGAAGATATAGAAAGTCTCTTTTGCATATCATATTATGACTACAATACATGTTATGAAGAACCCATTGGAAATTCAAGTTTTGATGAGAAACATGTGGATTTTGATTTGCAACTAAGCAATTCTTTCAATTTTAATGAAGATCAAGAGGAAGAAGCAATGGAAGATGTAAATAAAGAACCAGGCACATTTGACAGTGAGCAAATAACACCTCCATCTATAGTTGAGTACCATGATGACACAATTAATAAAGAAGTTTGTACACCTAAAAATGGTTTTCAAAATTTTTCAAACCCATTTTATGATGAAAGGATAAAAGAAAATCAGATAAATTTTTCCAAGGTGTGCTAGAACACAAATTTCATGTGTATTCAAATCCACTTTACGATGAGGATGGAGTATCTTTTGATAATCAGGATGTTGTATCAACTTGTGAAGTAAGTGACTATGCTAATGAAATTAATGCATCTGATTTGTCATTCTTGGATGATATCGAGTACTGTTGTGATGAGGAAAAGGGTTAAGAGTACATCAACAATGGGATGGATGAAGAGGCATGTTCACTTAGCAATATTTTTTTTTTCAGATTTGTTAATAATGGATTATCAGAGATATACATATGGGAATGATTTGGAAGTTTCATGCCCAACATGTATTTGTTTTGACAATGAAAGTGTTTTGTGTGACGATGATGAGAAAACTCTTGAAGCTAATCAAGACCCTATGCCTATCCCTATTCAAGAGGACATACATAAATCAGAATTGGAGATCTTTGAGAAAGATATTGGTTTGCATATCAAGGATGTTGAATGTTCAAAATTGATTAATTTAAGTGTGCATAATAATGACTGTATGAATCAAAAATTTGCAATTAGTGACATAGAACAAATAGAAAAAATTTCAGAACGGATTGTCTCAGAAGATGTTGATGTGGCAGATTTATTAGACCCATGTGAGAAGCATTCATATGATGAAATGAACAACATGAATGAGCATGATTATTTTCCTTCACACACACCCAAAATTTTCCTTTCTTGGTTGCATCAATGGCCTCATGATGATTTTAGATTTCTTGTACAAACTTATGATAAAATCAGACCATATAATCTCAGCTATATAGTGAACAGTGATTTTTTTCAATTTTTCAGATCAACTAGCATATCATTTCATGATGCATGATAATGAAAATAATAATGAGAAATATTGTATTGAAAGTGAATCCACTTTGTATGATGAAGATGACAAGATTTTATCACATCATGAAAAGTTTCAAATAATATCTAATCATGAGCTATAGAATGGTGAAAGAGAGGTGGGCAAAATTGAACATAGTGTCATTTCGAAAGTTCCCAATGGAAGTGGATATAGTAGGGAGGACTTCATGAAATTTTTCATGTGGAATCTAATGAACTCAAACCAAAATAAGGTATATGACAGGGGAAAATAGGGGCCTTTCTTTTTTGGTGGCCTTGAGCCATCAGTTGTGTTGTGATTTTTCAAATCGTACTAGTTCAAGGCAGAGAAAGAATTTGAGTCTGTTGCCCATTGTGTAAGGCATTCGGTTTGCTCCCCTAGAGACCTAGATTATTGCTATGCCCACAAGGGGAATACATCCCAAGATGGAGCCACTATTGGAGCCTAAAAATTCATGCGAATTTTAGGCTATTTTGAGACTCCCATAATAAAAAATTACATTGCAACACTCAAAAATGCATTTGTAAAAACTACCTCAAGTGCCTACTTTGAAAAATTTGAAGACTATTCAGTTTCATGCAAAAATCACTTTGCTAGAATTTTTATTTTCCATATGTGAGTGTGCACACCTGATTTCAACTTCCTATGATTAGTTTTGACGAGGTTTAAAAGTTCCAAGTTAGAGGGTTCAAAATAGGCTTACTGGTTGCATAGTGTTAAATCTTCCAAAAGGGTCAATTTTGGAGGACGCTACTGATCAATTAAGAGATTTTCATGAAAAACTAATTGTTGTTCCAGATTATTCCCACATCAATCTCCTTTCATGTTGATTTTCAAAGCTGCAGCTTCTCATTTGGTATTTTTTCAAAACCAAAACCAAATGGATTTTACATAGATTTGACATCTACATTTTCAGAAAATTGTCACAAAGATCAACTTTTACACCCAATATTTTATGAAGGAAGAATATTGATGAAAAAAAATTCTGCACACATGTTCATTTGACATAGATGGACTGATATCCAAAGTTATAGCTTCATAGAAAAAAAATGATATTTTTTCAAGGAGGCAAGTTGGTGAGATTCAGTTGAGTTTGACATGTGGAGTTTTTCATAAAATGCTAAATAAGCAACTTTGAGCATTAACATTTTTCAATCTAGATAAATTCACACCAATTAGTTTGACAAACATACTCCTCTATCATAACTCAACATGTTGGTGCATTTTCATGGCTCAAGGACAAGTTTTGATCAATTTTCCAAGATGATTCTGAAGGCTACTTGACTTATTTTGATTACAGTACAAAATGACAAAGTAAAATCTTGACAAGAACCCACTTCAAAAGTTTCACCCTAGATGCACACATAAGCAACATTTAACAAACAACTGGATGTAGGGTTTATGACATGGCAACCTTCCAATATCTTGGCAGTTACATGTGAGGCCCAACAAATTTGTTTTTTCATACATAATAGTCTCAAATGTTTGAGACATAAAACTCAATAACAACTAAGTTATATTATTTTCCCATTTTGCATGATTGGAAATCCTTTTTTCCTTAATGAATAGCTCAAGAAAAGAATAAGAGGAACCAAACAATACCAAGCAACGAGCAGAGAAAATTGTGCAATCTCAATTGAATTTCTTTGAAATGTCTAAAATCTTGTGTCATGTGACATACTGCAGTTCTACCCAATTTCTTACAAACTAAAAGTTGAGTTGGTCATACATGTTCTACCATTTCAAGGCACTCTAGAGTTGGTGAAGATAAAATAACTCAGGAAATTGAAAATAAAAGGATTGAGATGAATGGCTGAAACTTAGCTTAAAGATTTCCCAAAGAACAAGACTTAAAGATGAATGCTTTTTAAACTCTCTTCCAAATGTTAAAAATGCTTTACTCACATAAAATTCATAATGAGGAATTAAAAAAAGTTGGGCCCAACATGCATGGATGAGGTAGTATAATTTCATTTCAAATGAGGCTTACGACTATACACAGTGTAAATACACAGAACAATTTTGTACAATGAAAGCATATTTCTTAATCTTGGTTTTGAAGATGGAACCCATGGTTGGATTGGATTAATTGGGAATGCAAAGTTGCATATAAAAACTCAAAATAATAACAAGAAGTTATGAAATTTCAGCTTGAATAATAATAATAACAAAAAAAGAAAAAGAAAAAGAAAAAACAGTTAATAAAATATACAACAAAATAAGATATTGCAGAGAACACAAAGATTACGTGGAAAACCTCCAATGTGGAGAAAAAACCATGGGGCAAGGATTTGTATCTTTTATTGCAACTGATTTTTTTTTTACATTAGAAGCTTCATTCAAAAAATAATTCTTCTTCTTGACAACACACCAGGAGAGATCAATATTGGCATATTTATAAAAGCGGGAAAAATTTCAAATGAGATACTAGAAGCTTCTATTCAAACTAGATGCTTCTTAATTGGAAGTGGAAACATCCATTCAGAATAGAAGTTTCTTAATTTTAAATTTAGACTTCAAAAAACTAACATTCTCCCACTTGAAGCTAAATGTAAGGCTCCTGGATAAAAAACTGCAATTGTAGATGATCCTTTTGACTATTGATCCTTGCCCAAGCCTGTGCAACAAGTCATTTGTAAGCTTTCCAAGCTCCTACACAACTCTTGCTTGGCTCTTGGCAGTATTTTTGTAAACATATCTGCAGGGTTCTCATTTGTATGGATTTTTTCCAAGTGTAGCTTTCCTTCCTCCAACACTTGCCTAATCCATTGATACCTTAAGTCAATGTGTTTGGTTTGTGAAGGCTGGGTTTTTCGCCAAGTGAATGGCACTTTGATTGTCACAATATAACACATGCTTGTCTTTTTTTATGCCTAACTCACCAAGAAATCGTTGTATCCAAAACATATTTTTGCACACTTTAGTTGCAGCTATGTATTATGCCTATGTTGTGGAGAGAGCTACTATTTTTTGTAGCCTATATACCCAAGACACTACTGCACCTGCAAATGTATATAGAAAACCAGTGGTAGACTTTCTAGTGTCCACATCTTCAACCATATCTACATCTGTAAAACCTTTGAGCACTATATCAGTATGACCAAAACATAAACAATAATAACTAGCAACCTTAAGGTATCTTAACATCCATTTCACTGCTTGCCAATGTTGTTTGCCTAGATTGGCAAGGAACCTACTTACTACTTCCACTAAATGTGCAATGTCTAGCCATGTGCATACCTTGACATACATTAAACTACCAACTGTTGAAGCATAAGGAATATTTTTCATTTCTTCCTTCTCCTTGTCATCACAAGGGCATTAATCAAAATTTAATTTAAAATGGGAAGCAAGAGGTGTACCAACTAGCTTGGCATCCTTCATATTAAATATGTCAAGCACCTTTTCTTGGTTCAACCATAATTTTTTCTTCTTTCTATCATGAATGATCATCTTCATACCCAATATTTGTTATGTTGGACCCAAATCCTTCATTGCAAACCGGCTGCTCAAATCCTTCTTCAACCTATTAATCATATCCTTATCTTGTCCAACAACTAACATATCATCCACATATACAAATAATATAATGTACTTTATTGGTCATATCTCTTTATGTAGACACAATGACCAGTCTCTAGTCTATTAAAACTATTCTCCAATATAAATGAATCAAATTTCTTATACCACTGGTGAGGTGCCTATTTCAACCCATAGAGGCTCTTCTTCAACCTGCAAACCAAGTTCTCTTTACTTTTTATTTTGAAACCTTCTGGCTGCTCCATATAAATTTCCTCTTCCAATTCTCCATGAAGGAAGGTAGTCTTTACATCTAATTGTTCACATTCCAAATCTAGAGCAACAACAAGACCGAGAATAATTATAATGGATGGTATTTTAACAACAGGTGAAAAAATTTCATTGAAGTCAATACCTTCTTTTTGAGAAAATCCCTTCACCACCAACCTTGCTTTGTATCTCTTTTTCTCATCACCCTCATGTTTGATCTTGTACACCCATTTTTTTTGTAGATCTTTTCCTCCTTTTGGAAGCTTTACCATCTCCCAAGTTTTATTTTCCAGCAAAGAGTCCATTTCATCCTCCATTGCTTTCTTCCATTCTTTACTATGTTCATCTATACAAGCTTCCTGAAAACAACTAGGTTCACCTTCATTAGTTAATAAAACATAATCAGAGGGAGGATATTTTTTTGAAACCTTATGAGGCCTAGAAGATCTGCAAAACAAAATATCTTGTAACGGCTCTTGCACAACTTCTGCTTCTTGTTGTTCCTCATTTCCATTATGCTGTAATAGCTGGTCATTATTTTTAGTAGTGGCTTCTTCCAATGGTGGTAGATTTTCTTGTTGCTCCTCTTGTTGTCCTTTAATTTCAACAAATTTTTGCATCTCCAAACTTTTGTCAATATTTTTAAACATTTTTCCTTCATTAAAAACAACATGCCTACTTTTGATAATTCATCTTTTTAGAGGATCCCACAACCGATAACCTAGCTCATTGTCAGGATATCCTAAGAAAATACATTTCAATGATTTTTCATCCAACTTGGACCTCTGATCTTTAGGAATGTACATAAGCTTCACAGCCGAAAATTTTCAAATGAGAATAATATAACTCCTTACCGGTCCATACCTTTTCGGGAATGCCTCCATATAATGAAGTTATGGGAGAGAGATTTATTAGGTAACAAGTAGTATGAACAACCTCTGCCCAAAAATGTTTAGGCAAACCAGAATATGAAAGCATACTTCTCACCTTCTCCATTATTGTCCGATTTATTCTCTCATCTGTTCCATTTTTGTTGCGGAGTGAGGAACTGTTGTTACATGCTTTATCCCATATTTACTACAATATTCTTCAAAGGCTTTGGAGAAATAATCCCCATCATTATCTGTTCTAAAAAATCTTAGAATTTTGTTAGTTTCTCTTTCAACAACCATATGAATTTTTTGAAAAACATCTAAAACTTGATCCTTACTCTTAATAGGGAAAACCCACACCTTTTTTGATGCATCATCAATAAAAGTAACAAAATAAGTAGCCCCTCCTAGTGATTTTATATTAATTGGGCCACAAACATCAGAATGCATCAAATGTAATATTTTTGTATCCCTTTTTGAATTATTCCTTTAAAATGACACTCTTTTCTGTCTACCCATAATACAATGTTCACAAAATTTAAATTTTGTACCTTTTATTCCAGGCAAATTTTTTTGCTCAACAAGTATTTTCAAACCTCTTTCTATCATGTGTCCAATTCTTTTGTGCAACAAATCTGCTACAGGCTCCTCTGCAACAATAGAAATATTTGACTTCTGCATCTTTGATTTTATTGTATAGAGAGTGCCTTTTTTCTGCCCCTTTACAACAACCAACGAACGTTTTACAAATTTTCAACATCCCTTGCCAAAAACTATATGGAAGCCTTCATCATCTAGCTTTCTAGCTGAAATTAGATACATTCCAAGCTCTGGTACATGCCTGACCTATTTAAGCAATAAACTACAACCATCTTCTATTTTTATTAAAATATCTCCCACTCACTCAATATTACATAAATTATTAACCTAAGCGAACGTTACCCAAATTACCAGATTTATAAGAAATCAAATTTTCTCTACTTGGGGTAGCATGGTAGGAGGCTCTAGAATCTAAAATCCAATCAATATCATGATTATAAGTACAAAAGCATGCATCCTCATATGAAATAGTAATTAATACCTCACCATCTGATGCAACAGCCATAGTATCTTCATTTGCACTTGCTGGTTTTTGTTCCTTTTTCTCTCGCTTCTAGATTTAACTTTCTCTTTTCATGTGTCCCAGTTTTCCATAATGATAACAGGTGATTTTGCCTCTTCTTGATTTTGATATTCCTCTTACTTTGAATGCCCTTGCCAGTTTCAATCAAATTTTCTACCGCGATTAGCTAGGGCTAAGGCTTCTCCTCCTTGGTTCTCTGTCAGTGATTTATGATGCAACTCCTCATTGATTAAATTGCTACTGACATCATCAAACTTTAGAGTTCCTCTAGGTGCCGAAGTGCTAATAGCTACGATCAGGTTCTCCCAACTGTCTAGCATTGAACACATTAATAAGATGGCTCTAATCCTATCATCCAAAGTGATTTTAACAGAGGAAAGTTGACTAGTAATTATGTTGAATTCATTTAAATGTTCTGCTACTGAAGCACCCTCCTTCATCTTGAGATTGTATAATTTTTTCATCAGAAAAACTTTATTTGATGTTGTGTTCTTCTCATATAGATCATAAAGATTTTTCCATAGTTCTTCTGTTGTCTTCTCTCCGAAAACATTAAAATACACATTCTTATCCAAACATTGACGAATGGTTGCAATCGCTTTTCTATCCATCTTTTTCCAATCTTCATCTGCCATTGATGTGGGTTTGTTTGATATTCCTTCGAGCGGAAAATATTGATCTTTAAAAATTAATCTATCCTCCATTTGGGATTTCCATAGGGAAAAATTAGCCCCATTTAACTTCTCCGTGTCACTCATTGTGACCTTCATGCTGCTCAACAAAAAAAACTACACACACCAAACCCTTCAACAACCTGTGCTCTGATACCAGTTGTTATGAAATTTCAACCAAAATAATAATAATAACAACAACAATAAAAAATAAACACAACAAATAAAATATACAACAAAATAAGATATTGCGAAGAACACAAAGATTATGTGGAAAACCTCCAATGTGGAGGAAAAACCATGGGGCAAGGATCAATATCCTTTATTGCGGCTGAAAATTTTGTACATCAGAAGCTTCATTCGAAAAATAATCATTCTTCTCAACAACACACAAGGAGAGATCAATATTGGCATATTTATAAAAGCAAGAAAGCTTTCAAATGAGATACTAGAAGCTTCTATTTGAATTAGATGTTTCTTAATTGGAAGTGGAAACATCTATTCAGAATACAAGTTTCTTAATTTTAAATTTAGACTTCCAAAAACTAACACAAGTATATTGTAGCACCCAAATGCAAAATGACACCATTCCCCTTTACCAAAGTTGCAAAATTTAAGCCAAGATACAAAGTACACTCTCTCAGCATGAAGCTAAATTACAAATTTGTAGACTAAGTGTAAGTTTGGTACAATAAAAATAGTATTGCTATACAAAGGTAGTAGTAGTGAGATCGATGGATATTGGTGGAAGGATGAAAAAACCTGCAAGCTTATTTCAAAGACTAAATCAAAGAAACTGTTTAAAATAATGAAGGCACCCTCAAATTACATGTTACACTTTGATGTTGACGTTGAAATGTAAATGTTTTTAGCTTCAATACTTCGAAAGAAAAATGTACTTTTGATGAGATTCCTCGAGCAGTGTAAGAATTGTTGAATGCACTCCATATATTCAACCCACTGTTATCTATGGAAAGCTCTCATACATATGGCTTTGATGAAAAGAAGATAGAGTTGCACGTGACTAATGGGAACAATTGCCTTATACTTCCAAAATTCATCAAAGAAGCACAATGAAATAATGAAGATGAAATCATGGAGACCTGAAATGGATATATTATGAGAAAACACCCTGTATTTGAAATTGTACAACATTGCAACACAAACATTGATAGAGCCAAAGCATCACTATCTTGTCTGAATATTGAATGCAAATTTATTGATGAAAAGTATAATGGAAATAGAAGTATGAAGGGAGATTTAGTTTAGATGAGGAGTATTATGGATTATGTGCTGGAGAAAATGAGCAATGAACTAGTCAAATGATTGTAAACAAGCATCTTCTGTATTCACGCAAATATTTCAAGAATGAAACCCTAAAACTAATACAATGCTATGGTAAAAATTTCATCGAGGAGAAATAATTGTATTGAAGTAAAATTGCTCAATGTCTCTGTAACGGAAAAGGATGCCACGTAAAATTTCATCGAAGAGACCTTTGTTGTTCGGAGTGAGACTGCTCAATGTCCTTCAACATCTGAAACAATAAAGGTATATCATTATGAAAGTTATCGGAGAAATATATTGATTTCGGTAGGAGTTTTTAAGAGTAGTCTCTTCAAAATAATGATTATGCACCAATACAACGTAAAAATTATTAGGAGGAATGTAGGATATCGGGTTGAAATCACCTAAAGTCTCTTTGAAACTGATAAAATCCTTCAATCCATGGTAAAACATGAAGGAAGGTTCACTTGCATAAAAATATGGGGGTGCTTTATTGTTGAAAGGAGATTTATTAATCTATAAATTTATTTCTCATGAAAGCTATAGTGAAATATTATTTGGATATGTGGTAAAGGTGCCAAATAAAGTTACTTTGGGAGATAAAAATGATGTAAGATGCAGTTAGAGAATATTTTATTGAGAAGTAAAATATTTTCACTAAAATATGAGATATTCTCACTAAGGGAGTTGAATTAAAATAAGTCGTGCATAATTATTTTTATCCAAGAAGTATCTTATTCCATTAGGTGGAAGTGCATCCAGATAAACGTGAAGTGAAGATCACCAACAAAGGGTGGATTATAATACTTATTAAAAAGTGTTTTTGTGGGAGGGTAAAGATCAAGAAGTTAAAGTTAATTATTTTATTTGCATGACATAATTAATTAAATGGAGAGTTGCACCTTACAAATACGAAGGGTCATAACCCTAAAAAATGCAATGTATATATGTAAGATGAAATCATCATCAAATAACTAGTAGTAGTAGGTTAGATCATAATCATTAGTAGTAGATAGGTTCATCCACTAGTATAGTACATTCTACTCATCCATTTCCATATTTTAGAAACTTCTGCTACTAATGTATATCTTTTGAAGCAATCTAATGGAGAAGACTGTTCATAATCGGTGATCTATTTACAGTGTTCAACTGTTGTGTTGTCTCCAAAGTGCTTCTCTTAAGTTATTTAGATTTATACAATTTTTTAGGACACATTTGATGTTGTTGTGTGATTGTCTTGATTGGGTTTTGGCTAGGGTGAATTAAATTCATTTCAGATAATTCATTTTAATTAGTTCCTACTAAGGATTAAAATCCTTTTAAATTTGTTATTTTGATTGGTTTCCCTCATGATAAGAATTAAAAATCCTTTCATGGTATCACATTAATTTGGGAGAATAAAAATGGGATTCATAAAGAAGAATATAGTGACTAACAAACCTGCATGTTTGTACAAGGTGTAAACATCCTAAATGCTCAACAAGTTAGATTTAAGTTGAGGAGGAGATCCACCTACCTTACATATCTATCTCCATCATCATCACCCACATCTAACTCCATCTGCCCAATAGGATTAGGCACTAGTCATACTTAGAACATTTGATACAAACTTTCTTTATACACTTGATTCTCAAGACATTTATAGTAGGAGTTAATTATTACCATTGCATCTATTTCACTCCTGCATGCCATTGGGAATAGATTGCCTAGATTACAGATTGCACTTATAACCTTCAAATCTACTTTAACATTTAGGTACACCCACCTAGGTTTAGCAAAGCCTAAATAGTAGGGGTTTATCAATCATATTCATCCCATTTGTTAGCCAAAAAATATCTAAGAGATTGACAACCTCTTAAGGTTCAAAACTTGCATTTTTGAGACCTAACACCCACTAAGTGTAGGAAAAGGATGAGCCAATATGGGTGATGAGAATGGGCTCCTTGCAATAAATGTATAACATGTGATAGTGAGTATGCTATGATTCTACAACATCTATCACATGGTAAGGATCAAAGGAATAAATTGTTGAGGGATTATACAATCATATTCCTATGAAAATGGTTCAAATTTTCTAATGATTCTTTTTAAGGTATGACACTCATCAGTACTATGTCCAAGAGTTCTATGATATTGACAATGAGACATGTTTGTAATTTTTCCTTTTTGATTTTCCTTGATAGGTGGCAATGTTATAAGTCCTTGATTAAGGAGTATGTGTAAATTTTTTTCATTCTTAGACATAGGACAAGGAAATTATAACTTGATTTTATAGGGCCTTTTTCTTTTGCTTGATTGGGAAACTTGTTGAGGTGGAAGTGGAAGAGCTAAGGTAATTCCATCATCCTTATGAGTCAATAATTGGTCTCTTGATATGATCTTGTGAAACAGAACACCTTTTTCCCTTAGGAGATGTGAAAGGGGTGGAGGTCTTGATATCTTAACCCCTTGGTATCCTCAAATGGTATTTGTTAGAGTAATAGGTTGTTTACTTGATTAATTAATTAAGTCACTAAGTTACTTTATTTCACTTAAGCTAAAATTATGAATCTTTATTTTGCATTATTAAATTAGTCATGTCATCTCATTCATTATGATATTGAAACTTGTCACATGCTAATTTAATCCTCATCCTAGGGTTCTCACCTTTAGGGTTTTGATCTCCTTTCTTAAGGATTGATCTCTTTGTAATTATTCAATTCTAGTTAATGAATTTTTGCTTCATGTTTGCAGAGAAACATTCTTATCTCTTGATCTCCTTTAGTGATAGGTTGTTTTCTTTCAAGTGTTCATTGGGATTTGTGAGGTTGGATTATCAACTTCTACATGGTATCAGAGCTCCAGATTTGCAAGCTTCTTGTTCTTTTTTGTGAGATCTGAATTGAAGTAGTTTTTCAGTGCATTCAGGGTTAAACCAAACCTCTCCATTGAATCCAGAGCTACCTGAATAGTCAGGATTGACCTTTGTTTTGCCAAATTTGGCTTCCATTTGTTAGATCTATAAGGGTTTGAAGAAGAGACTTTTTTTGCCAGATCCAGGGGGTGCCTAATTTTTTGAGGTATTTTGAGCTCAAACAGACCTCACCATTGTGCTCAGAAGGCCCAAAAACCCCTATTTCCATATATAATTTGTCAATTTTGGAGCAGGTCACCCCAGGGCAATATTTTTTACCTGGCAAGGGTCGTACGACCTCTTGCACACATTGTGAGGTAAAAATTCAAGTCAATTTTTTTTTTGCATTTTTTAATTGTAAAAAAAATAAAAAATTTAAAAGCTTTTAAAAGTTTTTTGAATTTTTTATTTTGTTTTAAAAAATGAATAAAAAGAGGGCAAGGTATCTGCGCAGGGTACCTGCGGTACCCCTAGGGCCTGAGGACCCTAGGGGCTCGCACCCTTATGGGGAGCAGTGGGGGTGGGTCCACGTGCTCCCCACCCAAAAATACATATATTTATTTTAGTACAAAGAAAAATCATTGTAATTATTTTATTGTTTTTTTTTCTTTTAAAACAATTTAAATTTAAAAAAAAAATAAAAAAAATAAGCCCACTTGGGCAAATACGATGATGGCCATTTGGCTGTCAATTTTAAACTCATATTTCTTCTGCGATGGTTGTTTGGATGTCAAATTTTATGCGGTGACTGTGTATTTTTCCCTTTGAGGGCAATTTTCTTCTGGAGGCTATAAATTTTGCCCACGATGTCAAAATCGGGCAAACAAGATATCATCGAAAAGAGGACTCAGATTACTTTCCAGTGGTGTAGATATTTTTTTGGAGATTTTTTCTCAGGTCCCTATTATTTCTAGTCAAAGTCAAATCTTCTTTTCTGGAGTTTCCTTCAATGTTTTTGGCATAAATTTTGCATACGATGCTGAAAATGGGAAAATAAGATATCGTCAGAAAGCTGGTTTCAAGATCTTTGCAGTGGTGTAGGTGGTTTATAGATTTGTTTTTTTGTTTTTTCCAACAATCCTTATTCTCATCTGTAGTCCTTTTTGGACCTTATGGGTTCGCATTGCATGCATTTATCATTTGGAAACACACTAAAATAAAGTGCCTCAACTTTGTATGTGTAGTATTGGGATTATTTCACATAACTTTATCATTTATTGTACTTACACTATGATATAAAGTTCCACAGGGGTTGATGTTTTCCTTTTTTTTCCTTCATACCTTTCTCATGCGTGTGTGCCTTGGTTTGTGTACCCTTTTTTTATCTTCTTGTACTTTCATGTCTACACATTCAAATGTTCTTGGTTCTTTTTCATGCATTATTTTTAGGAATCCAGTTTCAGTGTACCTATCATACCTCTCCCTTGTCATCATTATAGGGGGTTTCTACTATTGGTGCTAATGCTTCTTTGATTTTGCATTGGAGTGAGCTATGTATACAATATTTGTTCCTATGTACTAGGCAGATGCAATGGCTGGTTACCCATGCATTTCAGTGAGATAGAGCACTTACCATATGGAAACTCTTGCAATCCTATTTTTGGAGGCGACCTTCCATTTTTTCAATTGATCAATTCTTCAGACTATTGTTACTTATGCCATCTATATCTTTGAGTTCTTGATGTATTACTTGGTTTGCAATTGGATTCAAGTAGTGTCATTAGGGGAACTCATACAAATTCTTGTCTTCTTGATCTTGATCATCATATGTTTCAACGAAGGTTCTTCTTTCAACATTTTAGTAGTCATTCTACGACAGTGTTTGCAACTTCTTCATGCTTCAGTGGTGTTTTCCATGTTCATCCTTTGTTCTTATCTTTTGGGAAAATTTCTTCTTGATTGGAGGCTTCTTTAGTCCTTCACTCTTGTTTTAAGGCTTCTTAGTCCTTCACATGTATTTCTCTCTTTTGGAGAGGAGTTTTTCCCATGAGGTTTTCTCCTTTTTTGTTGTTGTGAGAGATCTTTTATATTTGTACATGGGTACCTCATTAGGCATTGTTGCCAAGACCCATCTTTACTTTCATGCATTTTTCCTTAGTCTTTTAGCTTCTCCCTAAGTTCATATTAAGGGGAGGTGTTAGAGTAATAGGTTGTTTACTTGATTAATTTAATCATATTGATTAATTAATTAAGTCACCTTTACTTTATTTCACTTAATCTAAACTTAGGAATCTTTATTTTGTATTATTAAATTAGTCATGTCATCTCATTCATTATGATCTTGATACTTGTCACATGCTAATTTAATCCTTATCTGAGGGTTCTCACCTTTAGGGTTTTGATCTACTTTCTTAAGGATTGATCTCTTTGTAATTATTCAATTCTGGTTAATGCTTTTTTGCTTCATGTTTGTAGAGAAACATTCTTGTATCTCTTGATCTCCTTTGGTGTCAGGTTATTTAATTGTAGATGTTCATTGGGATCTGTGAGGTTGGATTATCAACTTCTACAATTTTTTCTCTAACAATTTATGAATTCCATGCTCATTTTTTATGTCACATCCTTGTTTGTTTAAGATCTTAAAGCCTTGACCATAACTCTCTTCTAAGTTATTGGGTGTATTAGTAACTCGATGAGCATAAGATACAAGAGTATAATTATTACCCTTGTTAATAAGTTCATTAATGATTGATGGTTGAGGGTTGCTTTGTGCTTCAATTTTAGGATACAAAAGGTTGAACATATCAAGTGATGGGATTGCAGGTGGTGTTGGTTGCATGGAGGGGTAAAAGGATGCATTATTCTCAAGGTTGCGAATGGATTGTTGCATGTTATCTTCATCTTGACCTAAGATATCTACTTCACGGGGACATTCATTAGGAGGTGAATGCTCATTAATAGGTTCAATTTCATTAGGGTTATCACCAAACACACAACTTGAGACATCTACCAAAGATTGCAATGACATACATAGTTTACCAAAACACATGTCCATGATGCAAGAATGAAATTTTAATGCAAGGTTTCAGGTCTGATATATGAATTTTATATTATTTTTGAATGCAAGAAAATGAAAATGATGCCAATTTTATTTTCACACAATGCACTCAATTTGACCAAGTGAAATTAATGCAAGAAAGTACAATTTTTTTTCTTTTCAAAAACTAAAACACATATTTAGCAACATAAGAGAACAAAGCAAACATAGACATATTACTACCCAAAAATTTGAAACAACACTTGTACAGGGACCTATTCACCCTAAGGAAAATGGGTCCTAGGTTAGGGTTATGAAAAAATGAAGGTTTGAAGTTCTGATTTAATGTTTGAATTCCTAGTTTCAGGTTGCATAATATGGTTTGAGTGACAAATTTTCTATATTTAGGTGTCTTAATGCTAATGAAATTAGTGAAAAATTATGAACAAAGTGGCACTTTTTGAAATGCAATTTTGACTTAATTTTGTGAATTTAAATGAATCAAAATACACTAATATGCAAGTACTATGCAAAATCAATGTAATTTGCATGTAATTTTTTCAAATTTTTCAAATTTTAAAGAATGCAAAATGCAAATTTAAAACCCTACATGAGATAAAAAATAATACAATTTTAATAACCTTAAATGAAATGAAAAATAATGCAATGCAATGCAAACTAATGAAAATCCTAGATCTAAGCTTTTTATGAACTCCAATTTCATAAATTAAGGTGCACAATGTTGGGTTCACCAAAATGAAATATAGAAAAATAGGGCTTCTCAAAATCGGGTGATTGAATAGATGATGCACCTATCTTTTTCATTTAGGAAAAAGAGGTTTCCAGTAGTAATATTTAATTTCAACCCTTAGGTGAGTCAACCTTAATGGATATCTTGTCATTTTCCTTATGATAAGATAGGGTAAAATCTACTTGAACATCACTTTGGGGAGAAAAACTAAAAATAGTAAATGAACTCAATTATGCAATGTGAAACTTGAATCATCAATTTAAATCATAAAAAAATCAGAAACAATAGACTTCTAGTAGATCTTAGAAGGGTAATTCGATGTGTACCAGTCACCAAAAGCTAACAGATTCACCCTAGGGTGAATGGGTCCTGCTGTAGGGATCCAAAATTTGATTTCATAGTCCTTTGCTCCTAAATTTGTACTCTTGATTTCTCTAGATATCATTGTTGGAAAGTCAAAATTAAATTTTGCAAGTAATATTTCATGTCTTGACAACTTTGAAAAATTTACAAAATTACACTTTTGATCAATCTTCAATCTTTCTTCACCTGCAAATCTGCACATACAAAGAGAGGAAAAATTGTTTGTTTTTGGTGAATGGGGGTTTGCCTTGGTCAAACCCCATTTTGGTAATTAAACCTTGAAATGAAATGAAACATGAATGTAAGGAATGGTGAATGAACAATGCTATGTTGTAACTCACAAAAACTTTGAATGGATATCCTTAGAGGATTGAAGTCTAACACATCTCTCCAAGATCTTTATCATGCATGAAATGACTTGATTGGATGTTGATATTGATGCTTGATTTTTGACTTGCATGCTTGAAACCTAAATCACAATGTTAGCTCTAAAAACATGCATATATGCAAATAACTTTGACATGATTCTTGATATCTTGAATGGTCTTGATAATAATATTTTCTCTTGTGAAAGTTGCCTTCTTGCTAGATATTTTGAATTGATAAAATAACTATGTATTTATAGGTGATTTTCTAATTTCTTGACAATCAAACATCAAAGGTCGAAAATTGCAAGAATCACCAAAATGTGGTAAAAAACATATTAAAATTTGAGATCCTCAACTTAAGGAGTACTCATTCGCCCTTGGGCGAATTGGTCTTAGGACCTAAATCCAAGACACTCAATTTCCAAGGCAATTTAATTAATGTTTGCAATTGTTTAATACAAGTTCCCCTTCCGGAAAATGGGATTAATTAGGATTTTAAATTCATAATTGGGTCAATTAGAGGCTTAATTAAGTCTAATTTAATTAAGGGACCCAAAAATAGTGTGAAAATGTAAAGGTGTATATTTTTCTACTCTACAATAATATTCCACAACAAGACTCCAAAATGAGCAAAATTACCTGGGAGAGCAAAAGTGCCAACAATACCTGATCTCTAACACAACAACCAATAAAGAGGACGTTCTCACAAGTTGGAAGTCCCTCAAGGACTCCAACATAACTCCAAGAACACAAGAGACAGTGGGAAACCTTCCTAATAAACCCTACATATCCTTCTACCAAGAGGAGAACCTGAATGAAACCACCTCATGATAGGTTCTCACACACACAACACCCAAACTTGAGAGATGTTCCACATAATCCATTAACTTAAATTGAATATTCTCTAAGACATTAAGTTAATTTTAGGCCCAAACCTAAATATACTCTTGTTTATTTTATCAACATAATGTTATTGTAGGTTTTTTATTTTCCAAGTGAGTTAATTTATTTTCCCTTAGTCCTAGGTTTTTCCTACACTTTTATTTTTTCTTAGGAACTAATAAAGTGAATTTAATTAATTAATAATTAGCAAATAAAGTATTGAGGTGTCACCATCCTAAATGGAGAATAATTTAATATTTGGAGAATTTACTATTTTTAGACTACTTTGTGGTCACCCAATCCCTATTGGTTGGATTTTCCACCTCCAACCTCTCCCTAGTTCTATATAAACTCACTACCTAGCTTGTATTTTCATACATTGAGATTCCTTTCCATAATTTAGCATAGATGCACATTGATGCATGCAGTCATTCTTCTACAATTGCTCTTTGGGATCCTAATGCAATATTTTCATCTTGAAATTTTCATATCTCTAAGAATCACAAATTTGTAGTTGTGTCATTTTTTTTCTAATTTTATAACTTATTTCTCTCATAAAAATATATTGGTTATTCAATTTTTTCACATTTATAACATGGTATCAAAGATTTGGTTTTAAGATTTGAGTACTTGAATTCTAGATTAAGAGATTGGTGATTTTTGTATGGTATTGTAAATTCCTATACACTCTTCTCTTATGTTTCATATGATATGGAGAATAGAAAAGAATTATGATCTATTAATCTTCTATTTGCATGTGTGTTTTTGGCGAGATCTAGTAATTGCAACTATTTTGGTTATAGTGGCACCATTTTTTTTTTTCATTCCAATGCATCCAAGAGGCTTGAGAAAGTCAAATTTGGCTTTTGTTTCACTCAATTTGGCCATCGTATGACATAATAGAAAATAAGGGTTTGAAGCTCAAATTTGGCAAACAAATTTTTACTGAAGATTGTTTTCCTAAACATACCCTTCCATTGTGCTCAAAAGGCTAAATAGAAAAAATGTGTCACAATATCCCATAGATGCGCCAAAATCTCTTATAATTTCACCAATATCTCCTACAACCATGCCAATATCTCTTGCAATTGCACCAATCTACCCAAAAATAATAAAATTTGTAGAAATAGAGGTAAAACCCTAATTTGAGAAATATTTTTTCTATTCTAGGGTTAGGAACCTACAAAACCATAGTCAACAATGATGTAAAAACACTAGGGAGGACAAATAACCACAAATGATGATTGTGCCACTTTGTGTGATAATTGCACCAATATCTCTTGTAATTGTACCAATCTACCCAAAAAAACAAAATTTGTAGAAATAAAGGTAAAACCCTAATATGAGAAATAAGTTTACTATTCCAAGGTTAGAAACCTATAAAACCATAGTCAACATTGAAGCAAAAAACACTAGGGAGGGAAAAATGATACAAATGACCATTGTTCGACTCTATGACAATTGCACCAATATCTCCTACAATTGAACTAATATCTGTTGCAATCGTGCCACTCTATATGATAATTGTTCCATTCTATAACATATATGAAAAACTAGCATGAAATTGCTTAAAGCATGAAAATATCACAAAAAAGTTTAAATTCAGGGACTCTGGGTCCCACTGGGCATGCCAAAATGAAGAGGTTAGAAAATATTGAAAGCCAACAAAGGAAGATAAAATCAATACAAAAGCACAATACCTTCACCTAGAATCTTTGCTTCTCTCCTTGATGAGTGGAAATAGAATGCACCCTTATTCCATTTGGTTTTCTCTTGATGTTGATATGTGGATTGCTCAATACTCTAGCATAACCTTGATGATTGATAGTGATTGTAAGGTAGGAGATCGGAATGACAAAATGTAAGTATGATAGCTCAAGATTGGATCTAGTTATGAAAATAAAGGATGAGAGCCTCTAGATATAGAGTATTGAAGAGGAAAAATCAATGGCTAGAAATGATTGGCGATGGATGGTTGGGATTGAAGGAGGATTAGGGTTTGATCAAGGATGCAATCATATTACAAGTGTCAAATGATAGGTAGGCTCTAGGTTTAGGATATGGATAAGGATAAAAATCCTTATGGCAATGGCTAAGATTAAGAGGTTAAATGAGATGAATGGATAAGATGAAAATATAGTTGGACTTTAGGGTAGGTGTCTAGGTTCCATGAATCTAGGAAAATAGTTAGTTAGACATGCAAAGGGGACATTTGTCACATGAAGAAAAATTTAGATTATGATCCATGTGAATAAGATGAAGGGATAAGATTCAATGGACAAGGATTGAGGGATAAAGGGAAATTAATTAAATAAATTAAAGTATTTATTTAATTAATGGGATTATGATGAGAAAATAATTAAATAAATAGTAAATATTTATTTAAGGACTATGGAAATGGATATTAAATAAATAAATATTTATTTAATTAATTAATGAATCAGGATAAGAGATATTAATTATATAAATGATAAATATTTATTTAATTAAGGGATTGGGATAAAAGTGGGAAAGGACGGGAATAATTAAATAAACTAAAGATATTTATTTAATTAATGGCTAAGGATAGGTTGAAATGAGGTAAGATTGGGTAAGGTCATATTTTATGTGTCTATAGTTACACAAAATTAAACAAAAATAAACATAAACAACATTCATAACACAACACAGTGATTTATGTGGGGAAAAATATTTCAAGAGAAAACCCCCACACTCCAAGAGTCACCCAATATATTATTTAGAAATCAACAATCTTGCAGTATACTTGCAGAGAAAGATTTCTTATAGGATTATCACCAAGTAGAGATCCAAAGGAAAATCAAAAGCTATAAGACTCTTACACTCAACCTCCATCTCATGCACCTAATATATAGGAGATACAATGCATGAAACTATCAAATGATATTATAAAACCATGAGCTAAAAGCACCTAAATAGTGGCACCCATCCTTATGTCCAATAAAAGATGTTTATAATGTGTCAAAACATACACCACCACATGTAAACCCCCTTTATAGCTCATTTATGTGTCTAATACATTTTTACATCTCCTATTTTAGGAGATCCAACTTTCAAAGGTCATAACTTTTGATCTTGGTGTTTGATTGATGAACTGTTCAAACCACTAGCAATATTGTGAAGAGATCTACAAAGTTATAATTGCATCACCGGTTATGATCACTTTTGGTCCCAAAAATTTCCTCTAAGCCTTCAAACTATACTTTCAAACTTTGAAAAATTAAAACTTTAATATCTTCAAATCTAGAGAAGATCTTGTGACAAAACTTTATGAGAGTTCTTATTTAGCCAATCCGAATCTCTAGGTTAAATTTTTCACCAATCCATGCTCAAATTTAAAATTACTATAAATAGTAACCTTGCATAATTACAAGGTTGAGATGCCATTTTCTTAACATTCTCCCACTTGTTGAACACCTTGCAACAACAAAGGGAGTATCAACACCATAATTTGATTGTTAGGGGTTGTGAGGCCCATAGACTCTAAAAACCATTTGTACTTCTCTGTGCTCACAATCTTATTTAAATAATTTTTATAATTCATCAAAGTATCTACCTTAACCAACTTCACCCTACCATCCTCAACCATATCTCTAACAATATGATATTCAACATTAATGTGGTTGGTTCTACCATGAAATATCGAGTTCTTAGCTAGGTAGATCACACTCTGACTATCACAATAAACTACCATTATAACTTGTTTAATTCAAATATATGAACACAATTTCTTAGGAAAATTGAATTCTTTAAAAGCATGAGTAATTACCATATACTCAGCTTCAATAGTGGACAAAGCAAGCACAACCTGTTGCTTACTCATCCAACTGATTGCACCACTAAATAAACACATAAGAACTGATGGATATTATACTATCAACATCACTTGCCCAATTTAAATCCATATAACCATGAATATCAAGGGAATTCCCATATTTGACCATAGTACCATGATAACACAAGTAATACTTTGAGGTACCCCAAAAATATCTAAAGAATATTTTAACTACATCCCAATAAAATATACTAGGATTATACATATATCAAGAAAGAACTCCCACTTCTTGGGCAACATCTAGTCTAATGAAAATCATAACATACATAAAAATTCTAATTGTACTCTAGTAAGACACTCTTCTCATGTCTTTCATCTTCGATGGGGATGTTGGACAATATGAAATTCACTCCAACTGTAAAAGGAAAACACAATGGTCTACACCTGTGCAATGTAAACCTCTATAAAAGTGAATTGACATACTTAATCTAGCCAAGCCATACGTTTTTTTTCACTCCATCTCTTCTAATCTCCATCCCAAGAATGTGTTTAGCTTCACCAAGATATTTCATTTCAAATTTAATCGCAATTTGAGATTTTAGTTTTGAAATCATACCTTTCCCTTTACCAATAAATAACATATCATAAATAAATAATGCAATAAATAAAAGATGATCACCATCCATTTTATAATTTAAACACATTGATCTAATTCAGAATGCTCAAATCCCGAACTCAAGACATATGTGCCAAATTTTCGGTATCACATCCTAGGACTCTATTTGATGCCATACATAAATTTATTTAATTTACAAACTAAATTAATTTTACCTTTCACCACATAGTACTCTAATTGTGTCATATAAATATCACCCTTGAAATCACCATGAAGGAAAGTCATTTTCACATCTATTTCCTCAACCTCTAGATCATAAGAAACAATAATAGAAAGAAAGAATCTAATGGATGCCATTTTTGAAATAGGAGAAAATATATCACTATAATCAACACCCTCAACTTGAGAGTAACCTTTTTCAACCAACATTTCTTTGTCCTTCTCAGTACCTCCATCTAGACCCATCTTTTTTGTAAACACCCATTTGTAACCAATAGGTTTTCATCTTCTAGATAATGGTACAAGATCGTATGTATTATTATTTTTCAAAGCTTCTATTTATTCATCCATAGAAATCTTCCAATTTTTTAAATAATTCATACCTAATGCCTCTTCTATAGATTTGGGTTCATCAATCATAGTATTCAAAGAAAAAATACATCTCCAATCATTAGGTGAATACCTTTCAGGTGTTTGTATATGCCTTGTAGACCTTCAAACAAGATAATTTGGAGGTTTTTCCTCCTCTTTTGAATATTTAGAGCTAGATGAGCTCTCCTCACCTTCTAGTCTATCCAAGGACCTCAATTCAAATTTATTAGGAATAAAAGGAAGTTGAATCATTTCTCCATGTTTACTTTGCTTTGGTTGTAATGTAATTGAAGAAGGCTTTCACAAAGTAGCCTAGCTGCATACTTCTATTTTGATCCATATTCAAGGCCCTCAAATAAATGAGGTGATACATAGATGGATGAATATTTTAGTTGAATCCATGTCCTTGCACAAGATGATAGTTCAATATTTTCAATAAAGATGCTGCTAGTTGGAGGTTAACCAAGTCTTATGACTTTTTGAGGGGAAAATAATAAATATTGGTAGAATCAGCTAGGAAATCTCCAAGGTCGTTTGACAACTCATTATGGATCAATTTAATGATAGTATAGTAAGAATTTTACTTTTCACTAGTATTTTTATGTTTATTCTTACTTGGATTGATGGCAAAGAGTGGGAAAGAAGACATTGCTTCTCTTGTTGAGCTAGTGGCTATTTAGTTTATCTAGAAATAACACTTCTACTATATATTACAATTTGTGCTACAAGATCTCAAAGATTGTATCCTTTCACACCATAGCTATATACAATGGAGATACATTTCATAGAATTATTCTCCAACTTTGTTTTCTGCTCCTTTGGCTCATGTTCATATGTCTCACAACCAAAAACTTTAAGATGTGTCAATGAAGGCCTATGACCCAACAATGCCCCTATAGGTGTCTTATCAACAAGAGTTGATGCAGGAGACTCATTAATTGGGTAACGAGTAGTGGATATAAATTAATCCCAAAAAAATTGTTCTAGACTAGTACCACTTAGCATACTCCTACCCTTCTCCATCATTGTCTTGTTCATTCTTTCTACCACTCCATTATGCTATTAAGAATATAGATTTTTCTTTTGTCTTAAAATTCCACAATCATTATTAATATATCAAAATAATTAGAGAGAAATCACCACCATTTTCAATCCTTAAACATTTTATATTATTTCTAGTATGTAACTCAACCATTGCTTTAAATTTTTTAGATTGATTGAAAACTTCAGATTTATTCTTTAGAAAATATACCCATGTCCTACTATAATCATCAATAAACGAAATATAATATGTGAAATTTCCAATCAAATAAATGTCTACATGACCAAAAACATTATAATGAATAATATCCAATATACCACAAGATTTATGAGAACTCGAATAAAACTAAACACAATTTTATTTTCCATAAATGCAATGCTCATAGAAATAAAAATCAAGATTTTAATTAGACAACCCTTCAAGAAAGTTCTTATTTTTCAAGGTACTTAGACCATTTTTTCCAATGTGGGAAAGTCTCTAGATCTATAACATATTCTTCTCTATAGGTATCTTTGTTTCATAATAAAGAGAACCCTTTTGTACCTAAAAGTCATGACCATCCAATGAAGATGAAACCCTCACCTCTTGCAATGAAGTAGCCACAAACTCTCTTTTCATAGAAGTACTATTGTACTCAATAGTGCATGCATCAAGCTTATATAGTGTCCCTTATCTATAACTTCTAGAAATAATCAGAACACCTCTAACCATCTTACATTTTGCATTAGAAAAGACTACCTGCACACCCACATCTATTATTTTTCTCACATATAATTTTTTTGTGCTAATCTAGGGATATGAAACACACCATTAGTCCTTTTTATTCTACAATCAGGAAAATTGGTTCCAAATTTACCACAACGAACAATTTTTAAAGAAGACTCATCACCCAATTATAACTTACACCCATCAAATTCTTCATATTTAGAAAACCAATCTGTATTAGAGGTCATATAAAAATATGAACTTGAGTCAATTAATCATACATCATTACTTGCACGAGTGGCCTAATCTATAATGAATGCATCACCATATTCCCTAAAAATCATAATCAAAATCAAATCTCTTCTTCTTCTTCTTTTCACTCTTTACAAAAGTCTCTAGGCTTACTACATTTCTAGCAAATAGCTTTGGACCTTCTAGGATATTTGGATTTCCCATTTTATTTAGATTTATCATGCTTGTTATTCTTCTTTTATTTTTCCTTAGGTCTTCCACAAACATTTAGGGCCTCTTTCAAACTAATGGATACCTTCCTCATATCTTTAGAGACCAAAGAACCCACCACATCTTTAATCTTTAAGATAATATAATTACTCCCAATAACCATAACAAGATAATTCCACAAATTAGGAAAAGAATAAATCAAGATCTGATATTTATCCTCCTCATATATTTTGACACCAACTAATGCCAATTGAGTCACTAACATATTGAAAGCTTCCATGTGATATTTAATTTTTCCATCCTCTTTCATTCTCAAGGAATATATTTGTTTCCTTAAGAAAATAGTATTCCCTAAGGATTTGTCTTGATACATATCACCAATCTTCTTTCATAGTTTCTATGCAAAGGTCTCTTCATGGAAATTAATCAAAACAAATTCTATCAAACACAATCTAATTATATTCTTGTCTTTATGGTATATACCAGTATATTGAGTTTCCAGAGTAGAATCTGTAGGTCTTAAACTATTATCATCAAAATCATCCTATAGATCTCGATCTATTTATAGATCCTCCATATTTATCTTCCACATATCAAAATTATTTCCAAAAGACTTATCTACCTCTATTATTCCTAATGTGCTTGCCATCTAAAAATTCTTGCAACGAGATCACAAGTATCTTTTTCACAAACTCCCACTGAAAATTATAATAGTTCAAAAAATCCAACAACTCACAACTGAAACCAAAGGTGCTCAAGCTCTAATACTAATTTTAAGGAAGATAAAGTAGCATAACAACTTCCTATGCTAATCTTGAGAGGAGAGTTATGCAAAAAACAAAATTAGATATGAAATGTTATAAAAACTTAAACATATAAATAACAGTAATACAAAATAATGATTTGTTGGTGTGAATGGGGTTATTTCCTAACTAGTGATTATTAAAGACCTATTCACATTATAAGTTTACTTAGGAGTTAAGTTATCCTAGGTGTCACATCTAGTTAGTTATAATGGGGCCATATCTCATTATTTACTTTTAGTCATCTAGGCATTTAATAGTTTCTCATGCATTATCTTATGCATTTATTATTTGCTTTAGGCATTTAATGTTTGTATCAAGGATAGTTATTAGCCCTTATCACACCTTTCCTATATATACAAGGTGATTGTACATTGTATCTCATGAATTCTAGATCTCATATCAATCAATAGATCAATATCAATTCTGAATCTTCATGCAAGCTCATGTTGCAACACTTTCTTGTGGATGGTATCTTTATTGGTTGATCCATTGATTATTGTAGCTTCATTAACATTTCCAACATGCTATCAGAGCCTAGGCCTTGAAAAGTCCATATCATATTGGAGAGTTGAGAATTTTCTTGAGGAGAGAACTCATTGCAGGTTATTGAGGGTTTTTATCATAGGCTAGTTGTTGTCATCCGAGAGGTAGCTATTTTTTGGAGCACATTGGATTAGATACAACCCCACCATTGCATTCAGGAGGCCCAAAACCCCTAAAATGCCTATCAAAATTTCAAAATTCAACACTTTTTTTGGAGGCATTAGAGGTTTTTTAATAGCAGCGGAGATTTTGTACTGTATGACCATATGGTTTTGTGAAAAAAATATCCTTGCCCCATGCATTTTTTTTTCTATGACCATCATTATTGTAGGTTTAATTAAATTCTATCGGGAAAAGTTTTAATTTATTTGGACGATATATTAAATTTTGAGGGCACACTATTATTTTGGTAGTTTGAATATTTTTCATTGGGCATATATATTTCATTATTGTGGTAATTTTTATTAAATTCTGCAAAAAAATACACTAGTTAGCATTGTACCTATCAATCTGTAGATTAGATCATTACTATGGGAAAATTTATCACCTTATCAAAATTTTAAATTCACTGTTGCTTTTCTATTGGCACCATCAACATTCATTATTTGTCAGCATTCATGGTACTGTCAGCTTCTTATAGGGTTCATTAATCTGTCAGGTGCCTTTATTTAGTTGGCATTTATTGTTCTTTTCAGTTGTGCTTTCTCTACTGTCATTTGCATTTACTCTTCCAACATTGGGCCCTTTATTTTATCATCACCCAAGGTTCTCACAAACCACAGTCTTATTGCTAGCCTTGGGGGCTCCGCTTAAGAAGTGGCATTGCCTCAATGACACAAATTTCTCAGCCCCACCATTGCCCAAAGTAGCATAACTTTTTTATTTTTCCACCACCCAACACAAGGTCATATAAATGACCAAGTTCCAACCCAAGGTGCTTAATTTTTGCACCTAATTATCCTACACATGCACAAATTGGGCCTTTTTTAAAACTGAGATAAATTTTGATCTAGGAGGTGATTTTTGTTAATGAGATATCATTAGAAAGCTGGTTCTGTTAGCAATGTTGTGGTGGACTTTATTTCTCAATATTTTTCTATTTGATATAATTTATTGCAGCTTGAAGTGAAGATTCCTTTTTGGACTCTTGAGCTCACATCTTTTCACTAGATTGTCATATTTTGGATATTCCAACGGTATTGCGAAGGTGATAAAGAGCTCTATCATTCTGTCCATGTGATTTTTTTAGATTTATCCCTAGGTACTATCTATTAAGATTTTTTCATTTTGTGGTATCTACTTGATTACTTGGACATACTGTTATTTGGAGGTCTATTTGTTGGGAAGGTTTGGTTTTCAATTGTGCATCATATTTTGGGAGTTTCTAATTACTATTGAAGGTTAATTTCTTTGTAATTTTTGAGATCTATCATAGTTATTTATGGGTTTTCATATCATCCTTCTTTTATTATGTTGCAAAGGGGAAACTATAAACAATGAAGAGATGACAGCATAACACATCTTTGATGGATTCATTTGTTGCCACTTTTGTATGATATTGTTTCCCCTCCTGGTACAACTAGTAAGAAATTTTCTTGTCCAATTGCAAAAGGGATCATGTCTTAAGAGTTATTTTAATGCATGTTTATGATGAAATTTTGAATGATACTATTCATTTTGAGTGTCCTCATGCTCTTTAGACTAAAATTTGGGAGCTATATGGAGATCCTAATACTCAACCATTACTAGATGATCCTATTTTAGACTATTTTGTGCCTCTTCATTTTTCAGATAGGATACCCTATGATGGTGATACAATTTAGGAGTTTGATTGTTTGGAGTACTTTGAATCTTCATATTAGGATGATGAGGTTTCTTTATATTCTCCTTCTTCTCCTTCAAAGGAAGTTGATGCACCTTCACCTTAATTGATTCCTTGTGCAGAGTCATTGATTGAGGCTTCCATCATTCCTATTTAGTAGAACTATTCATTTTTTTTTGGTGGTTCATTGAGAAATTCCAATGATTCATTGCAACAGGTATCTCATTATCTTCTTTATTAGGATTCCTATTTATCAAACATTGTATCCTTGTTTGTGGATTCTCACATTTCAGATTTGGAGGAAACATTTGAGTGGTTATCTCTCCTCTTTGATGATAACTATTGCACAAATGTTGTCAAAACATTATTGTCTTTGGATCTTTTTCTACATCAATTTCCACGTAGTCTTGGTTTGTCACATTCTTCTTTTATTTGACATGTAATTGATTTGATTGTGGCATCTTCATCTACCTTGGACAATGGGACACATGAGCAACTTTTAGAGACATCATACATATTTATGCTTCTTTCTTTCAATTCCTATCTAGAATGGAAAGCATTCCTTCATTTGTACATGGTTTTGTTTCTTCCAAAAGGGAGATAATTTGTTTGTTGATATTGGATCATATTTTATATTCAGATACTTAACATTTTTGTAGGTGATTATACATTGTGGGGGGCTATATAGTCTCTCTATTTCCATCTTATGGAGGGGCTATTTATTATAATGCATTCTTGTGATGGATGTAGTTCTTGGGGAGTATTGATGTTGGGACCTCCGTACACCACTTCTTCTATCACTTGTACATGATTTACATTACATCTCTTTTTTGGATAGGAGTTTTGTCCCACTAGGTTTTCTCTTCAGCATCCATATTACATATTACATCATTTTCCTAATAACTACACTCCCTAAGTTGCACTTATGGGGGTGTTGGTGTGAATGGGGTTATTTCATAACTAGTCATTAGTGAGGACATATTCACATTATAATTTTACTTAGGAGTTAAGTTATCCTAGGTGTCACTTCTAGAAGCTAGTTATAATGGGGCCATATCTCATTATTTACTTTTAGTAATCTAGTCATTTAATAGTTTTCTCATGCATTAAATCATGCATTTCTTATTTGCATTATGTATTTAATGTTTGTATCAAGGGTAGGTTTCCCTTATCACACCTTTCATATATATACAAAGTTCTTGTACATTGTATCTCATGAATTCTAGATATCATATCAATCAATAAATAATCATTTGATCAATATCAATTCTCAATCTTCATGCAAGCTCATGTTGCAACACTTTCTTGTGGATGGTATCTTTCTTGGTTGATCCATTGAAGATTGATACTTTATTTGTGTTCATTAATATTTCCAACATGATTTACAAGGGGAAAACACTTTTCGGAGAAAAACCTCACACCCCAAAAGCTGCCCAATATATTATTCACAATCAATAATATTATAATATAGTTGTAAAGCAATATTTCTTACATGAGTATCACCAACCAGAGAACTAGAGGCAATTCAATAACTATAAGAATCTTACACTTAACCTCCATCTCATGCACCTAACATATAGGAGATACAATAAATGAAATTTTCAAATGGTATTATACCAATTACAAGATAGGATACCCTATTTTAGACTATTTTGTGCCTCTTCATTTTTTTAGATAGGATACCCTATGATGGTGATACTATTAAGGAGTTTGATTGTTTGGAGTACTTTCAATCTTCATATGAAGATGATGAGGTTTATTTAGATTCTCCTTCTTCTCCTTCAGAGGAAGTTGATGCACCTTCACCTTAATTGATTCCTTGTGCAGAGTTATTGATTGAGGCTTCTATCATTCCCATTCAGTAGAACCATTCATTTTTTGTTGGTGATTCATTGAGAAATTCCAATGATTCATTGCAACAAGTATCTTATTATCTTCTTGATTAGGATTCCTATTTATCAAACATTGTATCCTTGTTTGTGGATTCTCACATTTTAGATTTGGAGGACACATTTGAGTGGTTATCTCTCCTGTTTGATGATAACTATTGCACAAATGTTGTCAAAAAATCATTGTCTTTGGATCTTGTTCTACATCAATTTCCACATAGTCTTGGTTTGTCACATTATTCTTTTATTCGACATGTACCTAGGATTTGATTGTGGCATCTTCATCTTCCTTGGACAATGGGACACATGAGCAGCTTTTAGAGACAACATCATACATATTTATGCTTCTTTCTTTCAATTTCTATCCAGAATGGGAAGCATTCCTATATTTGTACTTGGTTTTGTTTCTTCCAAAAGGGAGATAATTTTTTTGTTGACATTGGATCATATTTTGTCTTCAAACACTTACCATTTTTGCAGGTGATTATACATTGTAGGGGGATATATAGTCTCTCTATTTCCCTCTTATGGAGGGGCTATTTATTATAATTCATTCTTGTGATGGATGTAGTTCTTGGGGATATTGATGTTGGGACCTTTGTACATCACTTCTTCTATCACTTGTACATGATTTACATTACATCTTTTTTTTGGATAGGAGTTTTATCTCACTGGGTTTTCTCTTCGAGATCCATATTGCATATTGGATCATTTTCATAATAACTACACTCCCTAAGTTGCACTTATGGGGGTTTTGGTGTGAATGGGGTTATTTACTAACTAGTCATTAGTGAGGACATATTCACATTATAATTTCACTTAGGAGTTGTTGGAAAAACAAGAAGGGACAACTAAGAGGGGGGTTAAGCAGTTGTCACATAATTTAAACTTTATTCCAACTTATTAACCTTTAAACACAGATCTAATGAATAGAAATGAAAGCATAAATTAAAAATACATCAGACATACATGAACACCAAGATTTTATACATGGAAACCCTATAAGGGGAAAAACCATGGTGGATGTTAGTCCACAAGTTTATAACCTTTTAGAAGTATAATGAATTGTAAAATATGGAATGCACTTGCATTTGGGCACACTGCCTAGACCTCACTGCTTAGAGGGAGGCTCACTACCTTACAATAATCAGATTAAAATCATCTGATGAAGATGAACTAAAAATTTAGCTTCTACAAAATCCTAATGACAGTTCCAGTTAGGCACATAAAACTTCTTCACACTCTGCTATGCTCCTGAATGATTTGATCTTTATTTACACATGTATTTCACACAAATACACTGAGAACACATCCGAGCCTTACTCAAAATGAAGAGAAAAAACTCTCTTATATATCCGCTACACGGATTTACAACAACAACTCTGTCAGCCACAAGTAAAGAATAAATTACAATTATTGGCCTCAATACATCAATAAATCTTAATGCACATGAACACAAGTCAATCAAAACATAGTTAGGACCCAAAGAAACATCCTCAAACATGCCAAAAAATAAAATATTAATTCATAATGATCCACAACACGCTCCTTCCAACATGTCGGCCAAGAACATGAAAATACCAACACCCGATGAGAAATCCTTCGACCATGATCACAACAAATAATGCATATGTACAAAAATGATAGGATATGTTCTAGAGACATCCATGAACATCGAAGGTACATGCACAACAAATGAAATTACTAGAATTTCATTTGCTCCAACCAAGAACATCATCTACATAAACTAAATAACTACAAACACACAAATCTTCATAACTTTCACAAAAAATTATGCGAACCTCTGAAACTTACATAAACCATACTAGATAGTCTCAATAGTAAACATTTTGATGCACACCTTCAGATCTTCAACATACAAAACTCTTCAACATTCTGACCTTCTCAGCTCCACTGGCTGTTTGTAATATATTTATTACAATTTTCTCAATCTCCTCGACATATACAGCCTTAAGCATCATCAATTCTAATAGTGTTGACATCAATGACAATCACATATCAGTATTACAACCACAACATCCAACAGGAGTTAAGTTATCCTAGGTATCACTTCTAGAATTTAGTTATAATGGGGCCATATCTCATTATTTACTTTTAGTCATCTAGTCATTTAATAGTTTTCTCATTCATTATATCATGTATTTATTATTTTCATTATGTATTTAATGTTTGTATCAAGGGTAGGCTTCCCTTATCACACCTTGCCTATATATACAAAGTTCTTGTACATTGTATCTCATGAATTCTAGATATCATATCAATCAATAAATCATCATTTGATCAATATCAATTCTCAATCTTCATGAAATCTCATGTTGCAACATTTTCTTGTGGATGGTATCTTTCTTGATTGATCCATTGAATATTGCAGCTTTATTTGGGTTCATTAATATTTCCAACATGATTTACATGAGGAAAAAACTTTTCAAAGAAAAATCTCACACCCCAAAAGCTGCCCAATATATTATTCAAAATCAATAATATTATAATATAGTTGTAAAGCAATATTTATTACATGAGTATCACGAACTAGAGAACTAGAGGCAATTAAATAACTACAAGAATATTACACTTAACCTCCATCTCATGCACCTAAAATATAGGAGATACAATACATGAAATTGTCAAATGGTATTATAGAGCCATGAGCTAAAATATGGTGCCCATCCTTATATCCAATAAAAAATTCCTATGTTGTGTCAAAAAAAACACCATCATGTGTAACTCCCTCTTTATAACAAATTTACATTTCCAATACATTTTTACATCTCTCATTTCAAGAGACCCAACTTTTGAAGGCCATAACTTCTAACTCAGGTGCTTGATTAATGAACTGTTTGAATTGCCAAAAATCCCATGGAGAACTCTATCAATATTTAACCCAATTTTCCAATTATGATTAGTTTCATGTCCAAAAACGCATCTATGGCCTTCAAATTAGACTTTGAAACTTTAAAAATGGTAACTTTAATATCTTCAAATCTAGACATGATCTTGTGATGAAAATTTAAGGCCATTCTTAATTAGCCAATTCAAAGCTTTAGGGAATTTTTTGCATCAATCCATGCTGAAAATTAAAATTACTATAAATCATAACCTTGTGTAATCGGAAGGTTGAGACACCATTTTCCTAACAATTTGATTCTCTAATGAATGATTGAAGGACAATAATTTTTTAATATATATACATAGTTTGACATGAAATCTATTTTCTTATAAGTAAAATTAATGATCCAAGTATGTAGGTTTTTTTCTTGAGTGGAGGCTGAATTTAAGTGAGAGGAGTTATGGTCATTGCTAACAGTGTTAAATTAGAACTCTATTTCAATTTTATGCATGCATGGTTCAATTTAATAGCTCTTTTATTTATAAAATGAAAATATACGTAGAATCTACATCTTGACCATTACAATTGGAAACAAAGTGTCATTCCATATACTTATGATGGTTCTTATTTTTGGTACCTAAACATGCTTGTATTTTGGACACTAATATACCCATTGAGGAGATAATTTTATGACACTAGAGGATGGGCCAAATAGGTGAGAAGAGGCAAAATACCTTGAAAAATAAAAACCAAGTTGTCAAGGGGTTAAATGATTACAATATTGAATTTTATTTATATGAGTATTTTTATATGGAGAATATAAACAATTTTTTTTTACTCTTGTTCACATAAATATCCTAGGATGAGAGGAGGATCACTTTGCAAATAAGGTTTGGTGCACATGTGAAGGGACTGGTGATAGGGCTCCCCCTGTGGGTTGTGGAGGAGGCTCAACCCTCCTCCATGATTGTTAATTATTCCTCCTAGTGTATGCCACTCTTTCCTTGTGGCTGGTGGTATTTTCTTTTACTTCTGCTTGTTGTGGGTGTGACGGGGGGAATCCCTCCAGTTGATCCACCTATGTGAGGCTGCATGAGTGGCTTCGTGGTGTTAATATGAAATTATGGACGGGGATACCGATCCCCTAGATGGATTTATTAATGAATCTATCAAAGAAGATGTAAATAATGCACCTCCTAAATATTTCAGAGACATTGTCGTAGGAGAGTGAAGTTTGATTTTTTAGGGCATCAATTTTGTACTCGAGGGAGTTGACAAAGTGTAGGAAGATGGAGAGGAACAAGATAAGCACCCCTTGTCTCCTTTGCTGAAAGTTGTGTTGATTCCTAATGAAACCCTAGATGAGGCAATTGCTGAAGAGGATGGTAGACTAATAAAAATAGCTATATTCTTTACTTTTTTCAATACCAATGGGGTTTTAGTAAGGAAATACATGCAAGAATGGTTTCATAATATTTGGGAAAAAATTAGGGTTTCAATTTTATTACTGTGTATGGTACAAAAGGGATTGTATGTCATTTTCCTTAACAATTATAATTCTCAAGAGGAAGTAATAGAAAACAATTTTAGAATATCGAGAAAGTTATCTTCCGTGCTCTGCATGGATTCTTGAGGCACTAGAAGAGGAAGTCTTGACACTCTCTAGCCCTAGATGCTTGGTTATTAAACATGTTCCTCCCCATCTCTGGAAGTTCATTCCAATCTTGTTGGAAGCGTATAGAAATTTTTTCAAAAATTGATGATACAAAAATCCCTCTTTCGCATTCTTATGTGCGAACCTTGGTATCCCTATCTCTAGGAGTAGATCTTTTAGAGATTTTGGAAATCAAAGTAAAAACTAGCTATATTTTTTGTGAACTACAAACCTTGGGAAGGCTGAATTCTTGTTATTTATGTAGATACGAAGGCCACATCAGAAGAAACTACCCATTAATAAGGAATAAAACTAAAAATAAACTCACCTTTGGCAGAGGTAGTAGAAATAAAAGGCAACCCTCGACAATGGATGGGTGGGTGGATGGATATGAAAAAAATGTGGAGAGAACTATGGAATACAGTCCTACTCGAAAGCAATTAGATTAGAGGCATTCTCCCTCAAATATTAAGGCTAATGATAAGATAAAAATGATTCACCTCAGTAGGTGAATGTGGAAGTAACCAAAATTAATAAAGAAGTATCCCATGTCGAGGATAGTCTGACATCTTTAATGCATGAAATAGATAACAGTAAATAAAATGGAAATGTAGAGAATGATAAAAATATGAAAGAAAAGGATAATTTTGAACCATCCCATCAAATAAGGTCTACAAATAGGTAAATAATGGTAAACTAAATGCTCAACAATTGGCCTTGCAAAAAATAAGGAAAACAAAAGAACCCAAAGAAAGTAATTTAAAACCACCCAAAGAGATGTACTCCTTTAAATCAATATTTTAAGGAAGATAATATAGTGGAAATTAATTATGAGGGTTTCCCCTTGGAAAAAAGTGGGGAGGAGCTAGTATATGCCACTGGAACTAAAATTGAAGCTTTGGAGAATGAAAAGTATCTTCAAGATCAATATGTGGACTAAGAGGGAATACCTACCAAAGGAATTGATGTAGATCTTGAGGATCTACACCTTGATGGTCTAGAGGAAAGATTGGAAACTATTGTTACCCTTAATACTATGTCTTTTGTAAATGAATAAAAAAGTTGATGAGATTTCAGTCCCAAATCTAGCAATGAATTCTCTTAAACCATTTGGTGGAGTGGTTAGTTCTAATGGATTTGTATCACAATCAGGAATGGAGTCTGCAGATGACCTAGGGTTGTTCTCTACTAAGGAGACCACTTATGGAGAAGAGACTCCCATGGAGGTCATAATAAAGAAGACCCAGAGATATAGGAAAAAGAAAGGAGTGGAGAATAGTAAACCCCCTCGAATAAAGATCCTAACTAGCTCTAAAAGGACAAAAGGAAGAAGCTTAGTGGGTTTGTATTGCCTCCTAATGCCAAAAGAATGGAAGTAGAAAATAGGCTCCCCAAATGCTTTGATAACTTCAAATGTGATAAGGGACCCTTACCCAATGAATAAGCATAATGGCCATCAATTAAATTTACTAGAATGTAAGGGGACTTGAAACCCCAGATAGGAAGCATGTTGTCAGAAGATTCCTATCACAAAAGAAGCAAAAGGAATTTGTCCCACTACAAGAGGTTAAAGCCACTTGCTTCATCTTAGAAACTAGTTTGAGGGTGATATGTAAAGAAGCAGCTCAATTTTCCACCAAGCATGAAAAGGGAGAGCTATAATTTTGATAGAAAATAATTAGTCATATTTTGTGGACAGATTTGGAACCTCCCCTTAGAACCGGGCTGTCTGGGTGATTGTTGAAAAAAAGGAAAGCTACTTTGGGATCTATTCATTGTATGACCCTAATGATTATAAGGATCAGATCTTCCTTTGGCACTAGCTATACAACTTGCAGGATATCCCCTGGCTCATTGGAGGGGACTTTAATTTTGTAGAGAGAGAAGAAGATAAATGGAGTGGAATAGTCCTAGATTGGAAAGGAAATGAGAGGTATTATTGGCGAATAATGAAATCTAAATTGAAAATTGAAGACCCTATTGAAGGATAAAAGGACTGCAAAAGCATTTGGTTTACATGGTGTAGCTCTTGAAAATGTGGTAGGAGAAACTATTGTAGGCTTGAATTTTTTTACATAAGTAAGGAATTCTTCTCGACCACTCCTATGAAAGAAGGGTGTAAAGTTGAAGTAAATCCATACTCCTTATCTGATCATCACCCAATAAGGGCCAAATTCTGCCTCAAGTAAGGTGTGGAAAAAGTTGGCAAAAATAATGGTTTCTACCTTAATACCAACCTCCTCAAGGACAATGACTGTAGAAATGCCATATTATCCCTCAGGATTATCAACAAGTGGATGTACTAAAACCTATCCTCCATTGATAGATGGGCTTTAAATAAAGAGGGATGGAAAGTCTTGTTTCAAAAAATAAAAAAGAAGAGAGCCAAAGATAACCGAAGGATGGAGACTCTCCTCCAAGATAAGCTCCTCCAAGTAGAAACTGAACTATAAGAAAAACCTACTGATGAAAGACTTACAAATAGGTTGGCTATTGCCAAAAATAGCCTAAGGAGGCTCCAAAACCACAAGATCTAGTGTCTAAGGGTAAGATCTAAAATGAACTGGCTAGAGAATGGTGATACAGGCACAAAATTATTCTTTAGATATATTAAGGAGAAGTAAGCTAGAGATAAGATAGATCAGATTACTACTAATGACACCACCTTGGTCAATCAAGAGGAGATAAGAGAGCAGTTCTTCCAGTTTTACAAGAGCCTCTTCTCCTTTGAGGGAGGTAGGGAGGCTAATGCTAAGACAAGGGAGATTATAAAAAAGTTGTTCCAAGGAAGATCAATGAAGAAATGGTTGGAGATTTGGGGAAATAAATATCCCAAGAGGAAGTTAGAAAATCCATACTCTCTCTCAAAGATGACAAGTCTCTAGGGGCATATGGACTTCCTGCAAAATTCTAGAAAAACTTCCTAGATTAGATGTGTGAGGACCTATTCCTTGTTTACAAGGAATCCTTTTAAAGAGGCAGACTTGGTAAAAATATCAATAAAGGAATAATAAAATTAATTCCAAAGGAGGAGGACAAAACTCTTGTTAAAAAATTGAGACCCATTACTCTACTCAATGTATCATATAAGATCTTGGCTAAAATACTAGCGAATAGGGTGGCACTAATTATTACCTCTATTATAAACTCCACACATATAGGTTTCATTAAGGGGAGATACACACTGGAAAACCTGATCACCAGCTGGGAAGAATTAAACTAGGAAAAGAAAACAGGGCAAAGCAAACAAGACAAGAAGCAACAATGCTTTTATTGGACTTTGAAAAGGCATATAATAGAATTGAGTGGGATTTTTTTCTTCTAGTTTTGAAGGCCTTTGGGTTTCCTAGGTCCTTTTGTCATATGGTTTAAACCCTCTTTCAAGATGCAATTGTCTAGGTAGAAGTTAATGGGGTTCTTACTCAAGAAATCTCTCTTGAAAGATCCATAAGACAAGGATGTCCACTTGCATTGACATTATTTGTAATAGCCTCAGATGCACTTGCATCATGTTTTAAGGGAGAACTCATTAGTTCCAAGGGTAAGGGGCATTATAATTCTAAATGATAATGAGCTCCTAAATCTACAACTTATTGATGACACCTCAATTTTGTTGACCCTAGAGGAGGATAACCTTACAAATATGATGGGGAAATTAGATATCTTCTATTTAGCTTCTAGTGCTAAAGTTTCCCCCTCAAAATCTTGTCTTTTGGGATGGAAAGAAGAACCTCCAATTTGGGTTAGTAATTTTGGACTTCAATTGGATGGTTCTTAGAAGTTGGTAAGATATTTGGGTATCCCCTTTGTAGTGGAGCCCAATCTAAAGGAGATGTGGCTTTAGATAAGGAAAAAAATAGAAACTAAAATTAATAAGTGGAACAAACAATTTATATCCTTGGCTAGTAGGATTCAGGTCTGTCAAAAGATAATCTCATCATACAACATATTTTTTTCTTCTATTTGGTTTTTAAATTCATATTAGATCAATGATATCTAGAAAAGGTTAAGATTCTTCTTGTGGTTAGATGGTAAAGGTAACAGAAAGAGGCACTCAGTGAAATGGGAATGTTGCACTATTAAAAAACTCAAAGGAGGACTGGGGTTAAAGGACTTACTGTTGCAAGGTATTACTTTTTCTGCAAAGTGGGTGGTTGGGGCAATAGAAGGAGAGGAGCCTTGGAAAATGTTAATCAGATAGAATATCTCTAGTGTAGTCCCCAAGCATGCTAAAACATGGAAATCTCTACCACTTAGTGATATTATTAGCAGTAAATGGACTATGTTACCTGCAGGGTCCAATGTATTTAGAATCATTTGGAAAGCTTGGGAATTGATGAAAACGTTCCTAACAAACTACCACTTCATGAAAGGGTATAATAGGATCATATGGTGGAACTTAAAAAAAAAAGGGAAACCTCTTGCATTAATCCAAGGCTGCTCAACAAGAGGTTGGGCCTACAAAGGAATTCAATGCTTCAAGGATATTCTAAAGGTTGGTAGACTAAAATATTGGAACGAATTGAGTTCTAAATTTAACATTAATCTCACCAATTGGAGGACTTACAGAGTCCTTAGGGAAGCCTATAATTAGATAAAGTTTCCAGTGGAAACTAAAAATGGAATTTCTCAATTTAAGGATTTTCAATGGCAAAATGGCAATATAATGAAAACCAAAGCTAAAGAAATGTATCCATGTTATCAAAACAAAATGGTCTGACAGATTATTTGAATCAAACCTGGAAACTTAATTGGATAAAAAATCAATGGAAAAATATTTTTCAGAATAACTGGTGTAAACATTTAGAGGCTAAAATTTTTTGTTTTAGGTGGCTTTTAATAATCTAGAAACTGTCATTCAAGAAATTTAATGATATTGATATATGTAGCCTTTGTAGGATACCCAAGACAATTAATCACATTTTCTTTGACTGTATTTTTCCTAGAGAAATATGGAAGTTGTTTTATAATGAGAAAAATATCTGGGGGAATAATGGACAACCTGTTCCTGAAAAGATTTTATTCAATCACAATGTAAAAACGGGGAAAACTACTAGCCTTTTTTGTATTTTCCTTTCATTTGAAATTTTGTGGGCCATCTGAAAAGAAAGGAATGAAGACGGGTTTCAAGGAAGGAAGAGGGTGCTTACTGAGTGTTAAAGAGGACTCATGCTATATAATGTTGTCATGCAAGTTTATATCACGGTGGAGCTTTCAAAGGAAAAATTTTGGAAGTCCCTGGAGAACAAAGAGATCACAATAAATATACTTGAAGCAAGATATGGGCACATGTGGACTAAGGGGCATACTCATGTGGATGTCTTCTTGAGATCTCTACAATCATTTTAGAAGGACCTAGCAGAGGAAAGGGCAGTAAAGTTGAAAAGGCTCAAAACACGGAGGGACAAGCAGTAAGACCTTCTCTAGAGGAACTGATAGTAGCAAAGGCACTGATAGCTATGAAAGTTGGTAACAAGACATAGTGAAACCAATCAAAGGGCAAGAAGCATGTTTTGTATATATCATTTTTTTATTTATAGTAGATGTTTATATAGGATAATGGCATATATTTGTATAATCAATTGATGATACTTTGATGTACAACTGACGATACTTTGATACAGGTTTTACTTTTGGGATCCACTTTTTGATCTCATGTAATAGGGGATAACTGTTGATATTTTCTAATGCGGGGTAGTCTAGGGATGATCCTTGGATGAATATCTTGCATATTTGATATGTATATGTTGCTTCTATTATACTTAATACAAAAAATCTCCTAGGATGTTGGACTTAGTCCATTTAAATCTGCATTTGTTCTTGTTAATGTTACTTCAAATTCTAAATCTATACATTATTTATATTTTATTGATAGCTATAGTAGAAGGATATGAGTATATTTCCTTAGAAATAATTCTAAAGTAATTAATCATTTTAAAGAGAATAGTACAAAAAATAATATTTTGGTGACTATTTTAATTGTAATAAATTTTATTCAAAAAATTTAATATATTCTATAGGATCACATGCTAGATATACACAAGACACCATTGTACACACCGCATGAGAATTAATTTGTAGAAAGGATGAATATAGAATTGATGGAAAGGGATACCTGAGTATGATCAATAGATATTTCTAAGATTTTTTTTGGATAGAGTTAATTGTAATACCTTTTTACTCGATTAATAGGTCTCCTACATCAAATCTTGTTGAGAAGATTCATATGTAGTTTTGGTCAAGAAAATACTTCATTGAGAAATATTTGTCTATTGTGGGAAAAAATATATAGTTGGGTAACAAGGATATGAAATACATCTTCTTTATCTACGGTTTTAGTATGAAATCTTACAAGGTTTGAGTTTCTATTATTGATAATTTTGTGTATAGTAGAAGCATAATACTTATATAATTTATGTCATATTTGTTGGATGTTTTGGTTGCATTTCTGATATGTGGTTGTCATTGATGTCAACACTATTAGCATTTATGATGCTTAAGGTTGTATATGTTAAGGAGATTGAGAAAATTGTAATAAATATATTGCAAGCAGCTAGTGGAGCTAAGAAGGTCAGAGTGTTGGAAAATTTTGTATGTTGAAGATATGAAGGTGCACATCAAATGGTTTTTTTTTGAGCCTATCTAGTGTGTTTTCCAAAAGTTTTAGTGGTACACATCAAGAATTGAGGAAATTATGAAGTTATGTGTTCCTACAGTTATTCAACTACTATAGCAGGTGTTTCTGGAAGATGAGATTGCAATTCTGGTAAATTGCATTGTTGTGTATGTTGTTGTGATGATCAGAGGTGTTTTTAGATCATTCTCTATCATTTTGGTACATCTGCATTGGCTGACGTGTTCATGATTGAAGATTTTTGATTGTATGTTTGAAGTTTTCATGTTCTTGGCCGACATGATAGTGGTAGTGTTTTGCAGATCTTTATGGATTAATATTTTATTGTTTGGCATGTTCAAGGATATTATTTTGGGTCCTCACTATGTTGCTACCAACTTGTGTTGGTGTGCATTAAGATTTATTCATGTATTAAGGCCAATAGTTTTAATCCATTCTTTATTTTAGGCCGACAAAGTTGTTGATGTAAATTTGTGTAGTAGATATATAAGAGAGGTTGTTTTTCTTATTTTGATGTATGCAAGAGGTAATGCTCTGTGTATATGCAAAGTGTATGTGTGAATAAAGATCAAATCATTCAAGAGAAAAGCAGAGTGTGAAAGAGACAGAGAGGAGTGTGAAGAAGTTTGTGCAGAGTGTGTGAAGATTTTTGTGTGCCTAACCAAAACTATCATCACGATTTTGTAGAAGCTAATACTTCATCTCAAATTCATCAGATGGTCTTAATATGATTATTTCATGTAAGGAAGTGAGATCTAGGCAGTGTGCCTGAATGTAAGTGCATTCCATATTTGATTCTTTATTATACTTCTAACAGGGTATAATCTTGTGGACTAACATCCTTCATGGTTTTTCCCTTAACAGGGTTTCCACATATAAAATCTTTGTGTTCATGTGTGTCTAATGTGTTGCTAATTTATGATTTCATTGTTGTTCATCAGATCTATCTTTAAAGGTTAAAAAGTTGGAATAAGTTTTATTTCCATGACAACTAATTCACCCCCCTCTCACTTCTTGTTTTTCCAACAATTGGTATCAGAGCTAGTTCCTCTAAAGAGAAATTTTAACAACTTGAGGTGATCTAAGATGGCATCTTACAAGAAGGATAGTCCTAGATTTTATGGAACTAACTACTCTATGTGGAAGGTCATAATGGAATGCCACTTGAAGTGCATTGGTGAGCCTTTCTGGATGATAAAAAAGGATGCATATACTATTCCTTTGAATGGTCCATCTACTGCTGATGAAATCAAAGAATCCGAGACAAATACAAGGGCTATTGAATCTTTTTTGAGTGCTTTGATAGATTCTAGAATGTCAAATGTGATAGGTCTAAAGACTCCACATGAGATTTGGAAAAATTTGAAGATGTTGTATGAAGGAGATCCATTAGTGAAGAGTGCTAAGCTACAGAGTCTTAAAGGAAAATGGGAAGATATGAAGATGAGTGAAGATGAGAACATCTATACATTTTCTCAAAAATCAAATGAGCTAGTGATGAGTATTAGATGTGTCGGTGGAATCTTGGATGAAGAAGAAATAGTGGCTAAGATACTCAAATTTGTGCTTCCTTCCTAAAAGACAAAAGATCGTGCTATTGATGAACTCAAGACACTAACAAATATAACAAGAGATATGTTGATTGGGAAACTTGCAGCTTTTGAGTTGAGTGAATTTGGTGAGTCTACACCCAAGAAAAAATCTACATTCAAAGCTACTGTATCCAAGAGAAGCAAGCAAAGATATGATTCAGGAGAGAGTTCCAAGAAGTCATTCAAGTATGGAGATGAAATGAAGTAGATTGAAGATGAAGAAAGAAAACTAGAAGAATTGGAAGCATTGATTATGAAAAGAGAAACCATAGGTCACAGTAAGTACAAAGGAAAGCTACCTATTAAATGTTTTTCTTGTAGTAAAATAGGTCATTTTGCATCAAGGTTTCCGGAAAGAACTCCTAGGTACAATCCTGATAAGTCTAGATTTCAAAAGAAATGCTATTTTTTTGAAGAAGGTGTTATTGATGAAGAATATGATAAAGAAAATGAAAATGAAGATGAATGGGTATTTATTGCTATCAAAGAAATTGGTCAGATGTCTACTGAATCTACTAGTAATGTGAACATTGAGAAAGCTCTTGCAGCAAAAAATGAAGAAAAGGATGAGTGGTTAATTGACAATGGATGCTCACATCATATGACTGGTGATAAAAGAAAGTTTGTAAGCCTCGAAGACTATGATGGTGTTGTAAGATTTGGAGATAACACTTCTGATGTGATTCATGGAAAATGCACTATTTCCTTTGGTGGTAAGCATTATACTAATGATGTTCTTTATGTAGAAGTCCTAAAGCATATATTGTTGAGTGTTGGACAAATGGTAGACAAGGATTACAATCTTCAATTCAAGGATGGTTAATACAGGATAAGATGAACTTCTGGAAATCTAATTACTTCAGAAATAAAGACAAGAGGTAATATATTTCACTTAAGTACTGCTAGTGAAAGTTGTTTGATTGCTCAAATTGATGTAAGCTACGTATGGCATAGGAGGTTGTGTCATGTTAACTTTGATAAAATTGTCAAGATAATATCTTCTCAAGCAGTCAGAGATCTACCTAAGATAGTGAAGCCTACTAACACTATGTGCATGGAATGTTAGATGGGAAAGAAAACTAGAAACTCCTTCTAGAGAAAATAGTATAACTCTAATGGATTACTAGAATTGATACATACTGATCTTTGTGGTCCCTCCAAAATCAAAAGTCTTCAAGGTGAAAGGTATTTCATGTTGATCATTGATGATTAATCTAGGATGATATGGGTTGATTTATTAAGAGAAAAACATGAAGCACTTGAAAAGTTCAAATCCTTTAAAGCTATGGTAGAGAATGAGACAGGTCAAAAGATCAAATGCTTAAGGTTAGAAAGAGGTGGTGAATTCACTTCATGAGAATTCAACTCTTTTTGTGAAGAGCATGGAATCCAAAGACAACTTTCTGCTCCCTGAACCCCTTAACAAAATGGAGTTGTTGAAAGGAAGAACAAAATATTTCTAGACACTACAAGAACCATGATGCTGGAAGCTAATGTTCCTCATTTCTACTGGAGAGAAGTTATAAGCATTGTTGTGTACACCATCAACCGGGTAAATGTCAATAGTAATTTTTGTAAGACCCTTTTTGAGCTATGGTTTGGTTATAAGCCTACAATCAAGTATTTCAATTTTTTTGGAAGTAACTGCTACATCAAGAGAGATGATGATATAGGAAAATTTGAGGCTAGAAGTGACTAAGGTATGTTTCTAGGTTACTCTACTAAGAGAAAAGCCTAGCGGTGTTTTAATAAGAGGTTGAAGAAAATGGTTGAAAGTGCTAATGTCAAAGTTGATGAAAATATTGATAGACCATCCAGATGTAGTGGATATGATTTAGATGATTATCATGATAATACTAACAATGAACATGCACAAAATCAACTTCAGATTGTTCTGGTGAACAAAGAAGATCAAGAAATAGAAACCAACAGAAGTGTAGAAGAAAGAGCACAAGAACCAGAAGTCGGAGAAAATACTAAAACTCCAAAGTATGTGAAGTGAAATCATTCTAACAGTGAGATCATAGGAGACGAGAGAAAAGGTATACAAACCAGAAGAAGAATTCTAGAGCAATACTATCTAATTTCCAAAACTGAGCTTAGCAATATCAATGAAGCATGCAAAGATGAATATTGGATGGAAGCCATGAAAGAAGAACTAATGCAGATAGAGAAGAATGATACATGGGATTTTGTTCCTAGACCTAAGAAAAAAAATGTGATTCGAACCAAATGGGTGTTTTGGAATAAACTGAATGAACAAGGTGAAGTGGTCAGAAACAAAGCAATACTTGTTTGCAAAGGATACTCATAGATGGAAGGTATTGACTTTGAAGAAATTTTTTCCCCTATTGCTAGAATACAAGTTGTAAGATTATTTCTTGCTTATGCTTCTTTCAAGAATTACAAAGTCTATCAGATGGATGTAAAGTTAGCATTCCTAAATGGTGAATTAGAAGAAGAAGTCTATGTTGAACAACCAGATGGATTTGAACTGGCTGACAAAGAAAACATGGTATGCCGATTGAAGAAAGTTCTATATGGAATTAAGCAAGATCCTAGGGCTTGGTATGCTAGATTGGATAAATACTTATTGAAGCTTGGATTCATTAAAGGTACTGTTGATAGCAATCTATATTTCAAGTTGGATTAGAATAAATAATTAATCATTGAAGTCTTTGTTGATATTATTTTTGAAGGTGATGATGATTTGTATATGAAGTTTACTGATGAAATGAAAAGTGAATTTGAAATGTCAATGATTGGAGAGCTCAAATTATTCTTAGGGCTACAAACTACTCAGCTAGAGGATGGAATCTTTATATCTCAGTCTAAATATGTAAAAGAGCTATTGAAAAAGTTTAGCATGGAAGATTCAAATCTAGTTGGTACACCTATGGTGACCAGATGAAAACTCACACAGGTTGATGAATCTCCTAAAGAAATTTAAACAAGATATAGGTCAATGATCGGTGGATTACTCTAATTGACTCGAAAAAGGTCGGATATGATGAATTCAATATGTATGGTCGCTACATATCAAGAAGATCCAAAAGAGTATCATGCAACTGCTATGAAAAGAATCTTTAGATACCTAAAAGGGACAACTGAGTTTGGTCTATGGTATCCTAAGGATGATGATTTTATCTTGAACGCTTTTACTTATGTAGATTGGGTAGGAGATGTGGATGACAGGAAGAGTAACAGTGGCGGTGCATTATTCTTAGGGAAGAATTTGATTGCTTGGTTAAGAAAAAAGTAGAATTTAGTTTCCTTATCTACTATTGAGGAAGAATACATTGTTGCTGCAAACAACTGTACTCAAGTATTGTGGATGAAGTAGATGCTGAGAGATGTCAAAATTGAGTATGAAGAACCCATTGATATATTATATGATAACTCAAGTGCCATAAAAATTTCAAAAAATCCAGTGTTGCACTCCAAGAAAAAACATATATCCATCAAGTATCATTTCTTGAGAGATAAAGTAAGTGACAAAGAAGTTAGGCTAGAGTATGTGTCTACCAAGGAGAAAATTGACAATATCTTTACTAATCCATTACCGAAGGATAATTTTGAGTACCTTAGAGGCAAGTTAGGGGTGATTTCCCCTCCCGATCAGAACTAAGTGATGCAGGTCGTTGCATCAGTCAGTGGATTCATAGCCATATCTTATTCTGAATTGATGTTGTGGTGGCTGCTACTTAGGGGGAGTAGTTAGATGTGCTTAATATGTGATTCAAAGCTTGTGTACCTTTTCCATTGATGTCAAAGGGGGATAAGTATAATGTGAAAAGCCTCATAATAGAGAGAAATGTAATGTGAAAAATAGTGTAACATCTAAGGGGGAGTATTGAAGACGAGTGAGTTGCGTTGATGGTATATTTTTCACATCATGTGTTGCCATCAATTCCAAAGGGGGATATTGTTGGATGTTTTGGTTGTCATTGATTTCAACACTATTAGAATTTATGATGCTTAAGGCTATATATGTCGAGGAGATTGAGAAAATTGTAATAAATATATTGCAGGTAGCTAATGGAGATGAGAAGGTCAGAGTGTTGGAAAGTTATGTACATTGAATATTTGAAGGTGCACACCAAAGGGTTTGTTGTTGAGAGCCTATCTAGTGTTTTTTCCAGAAAGTTTCAATGGTACACATCAGGAATTGAGGAAATTATGAAGTTTTGTGTTCCTACAGTTATTCAACTACTGTAGCAGGTGTTTCTAGAAGATGAGATTGCAAGTATGGTAAATTGCATTGTTGCATATATTGTTGTGATGATCAGAGATGTTTTTAGATCATGATCTATCAATTTGGTATGTCTGCATTGGTTGATGTGTTCGTGATTGAATATTTTTCATTGTATGTTTGAAGTTTTCATGTTCTTGGCCGACATGATGGTGGTAGCATGTTGTGGATATTTATGGATTAATATTTTATTGTTTGGCATGTTCGAGGATATTGTTTTGGGTCCTCACTATGTTGTGACCTACTTGTGTTTGTGTGCATTAATATTTATTCATGTATTAAGGCTGACAATTGTAATTCATTCTTTATTTTAGGCCGACATAGTTTTTGATGTAAATCCGTGTAGTAGATATATAAGAGAGGCTATTTTTCTTATTTTGATGTATGCAAGAGGCAATGCTCCATGTATATGCGAAGTGTATGTGCCAATAAATATCAAATAATTGAAGAGCAGAGCAGAGTGTGAAAGAGATTGAGAAAAGTGTGAAAGAGATAAGGTAGAGTGTGAAGATTTTTTTGTGCCTAATCAGAACTGTCATCAGGATTTTGTAGAAGGTAATACTTTAGTTCAAATTCATTAGATGGTCTTAATCTGATTATTTCATGTAAGGCAATGAGCCTTCCTTTGAGAAGTTAGCTCTAGGAAGTGTGCCTAAATGCAAGTGCATTCCATATTTGATTCTTTATTATACTTCTAATAGGGTATAATCTTGTGGAATAACATCCACTGTGGTTTTCACCCTAACATGGTTTCCACGTATAAAATATTTGTGAACATCATGTCTGTCAGATGTGTTGTTAATTTATGTTTTCATTGCTATTCACCAAATATGTGTTTAAAGGTTAAAAAGTTGGAATAAGTTTTAATTTTGTGACAACTGATTCACCCCCCCTCTCAGTTGTCTCTTCTTGTTTTTCCAACAATATTCTATAGTATTGCATCTAGAGAATGATAAAATTATAGATATGGTTTAACTACCCTTGAATACCAAGAAGTTTGAACCAAAATTTCATGGAGGAATTGAAGAGGAGTAGAGCTTATATATTTTAGAGAGTAAGAGGTAGAACCTCCACCTCATGCCTTGTGGAAGTCCACTTAGCAAAGATAAAAACTAGGAACACATAGCCCTCTTAATTAGATATATATTTTGTTCCTTAATTACTAACATAGGTTAACCTATAATTATAAAGGAGGAACTGGGTATGGATGATTTTAAGTTATAGAGAGTGGCTATGGATGAAGGCTTCCTAGCATTGAAAAAAATCACATATGAGACTTAATACCTTTGGATGCTAGTAAAAAATATGTTCATTATTATAGACACACAAATAATCCTAATTGATATCATGCATCTAAATCTGATCAATTAACATCACTTCTACTATTAATTAAGTAATTAAGTTTATTTGATTAATTCATTTCATGCTCACTAATGTTCATCATGTTTAATTAAATAAATCAAATTATTTAATTAAAACCCTAAAGTCCCTTCATCTGATTTAATAAATCAAATTATTTAAATCAAATACCACAATCCCCTAATTCCTGTAAATTGATTAACCTTGGATTAATTAACTCCTAATTATCATTACCCATTATCTAGCTTTTGACTCAACCTTGGTCAAACTAAAACCCTGATTAACCAACCAACTTGCACATGAAAATAATTTCTTTTAAAAACTAATTCACCTTTTTCCCTCACAAAGAAATATGTTGTTGGAATATTTCTTCAATAGCTCCATTTATTTAACTTTCTTGCCCAAATATTAATGCCTCTTACAAAGGCATTGAAATCTCTTACATCTCAACCACATGCATTAATCTCTCTTACATCCTTACCCACATCCTCTTACACTCTTAACCATATGCATTAATCTCTCTTACATCCTCTTAACTATGTACATTCCCCAAAATGTACCCCATCCTCACCCATTAGCCTTGTGACAAGTGTCACAATCTTATTAGCACTCCTTTAATCCCACTTTCCTCCAATCCCTTCATTCTTCAACCCTTCAACCCTATTTATAGAGGCTTTCTCTTTTGAATATTCATCCATAATCATATGTAAGTTTCTTACTTGCATGCTTGATTTTTCATCATTTTAGGTTATATTTCATGTTCATTTTAATTTTGGAAGCCTATCAAGGGGGTGGGAAAGGGAATCCTTTCCACATCAAAAGAGCACCACCCCCACTATGGGATAGGGTTTGAAAATGAATTTTTTTTTATATGCTTTTATTTAACTTCTTTGGTGATTTATGGTCTTGTTTGTATATCTAGTATGTTTAAATATCTCATAGGAGTACTTTATTTTCTTTTTAAAATTGAATAATTCTAATGTTGGTCATTGTTTGAAGCAAACACAGGTTAGGTGCTCAAATTTTGGTGCCCACCATGGGGCAAAAATACATCTTTGTTTTTATTCATCTCCGTTTATTTCAAGCATTAGATAGGAAACATAAAGTCTTTGTTTGCCATTCACACAAAACTTCAAGCTTTGTTTTCTCTTTTACTGATCATGTAGACTCCAAGCTTTGTTTTCTTTGTTGTTATTCACATTTGTGCACTTTGTTACTAATCATACAAACTTCAAGCTTTGTCTTCTTTGATCATATAAACTTCAAGATTTTTTTTTTCTCTATTGTTGTTCAACAACAAGACTCCTATCACACTCTTACAACTCAGACTGATGTGTGGTGGGTTAATTGTTCGGTCTTGTCTATAGAGAATTTTTTAGAATGTGCTACACTATTCTTTATTGGATTTCAAAAAAATTAGTGAGCATATTTGCAATTGAATCATCGGCTGCAAACTTCATTTTACTTCTTGCGACACATGTGGCGAGATATTAATCATAAATTTTTTGTATGAGAAATCTCCTATGAGGGATAAATTTAAGGGTAAAATGCTATCACCTTTTAAATGAAAGAAATTCTAACTGGACGGTTGTGCGTGCTTATTATTCTTTCATGCTTTAAATAGGAGTGTAAAATCTTTATTTATGATCATATGAACTCCAAGATTTGCGCACTCTGATTTCTCTTACTTTTACTATGGAAATCCTTTGCTGTCCCTATAAGAAAATCAAGAAAATTTGATGGAAAAGATCGATTCGAAATCAAAGATAAAAAACAGGCACCTGGGAGGGTGGACGTATAGACAAAAGCAAAAATTGGCATTGCTTGTCCTATTGAATTTATTGGTTTGTATCTTAAAGGCGTGCAAAAGTAGACATGAAGAGCACCCTTAAAGTATTTACTCTGCCTGTCAATATTAGGCATCTACCCTATCTCATATTTAAGTGTCTCTTTATTTAATAATCCGATTTAATATCTATTAGTTGTGTTTCCAAAGGAGTAATTTTTGTGGCTTGATGACTTGAGGATGCATGAGATCCACACAAGCTTTATTGTGGACTGAATTTAAAGATTTCCTATAAAATTCTTGAAGGAATCAAGCATAACATCTATAATCCACACAAAAATCCCCAAAGGATAGATTTCTATTATTTGATTATTGATTCCTTGTGAATGCATTCATTATGTTTGAAACTATATTCATTATATCATTGATTCCTTGAAATATCACTCTTCTTATTTCTGATAGCTTTGTAATGTTTGGAGGTTTGCATCAAGAAATAATGGTGGTATTTTTCACATGGGGATCAAATAAAAAATAGATATGAGTTGGAAAAGTGTACATTGAACTTGAAAAAAAATGCATTTTAAAATGCTTATTGTAATAGTTTAGAGCATCCATTTTCTACTTCTATTTTTTTTTTAGGACAACTAGATCAATTTGGGTTTAAAACTTAATGATTTATTTTGTTTTTTCAAGTTGGACTAAAATTGAACATTAGGAACTTACTAGACATTGCTATACGAGCTAAAATTGAACAAGGAAAATTCACACTTGGTTTTGGTACTTAAAACGAATTCACCTTTACTTTGGGGAATAAAAGAACTTGTGTTTTCTTTGTTTTGTGGTTTTCAATTCTTGTCATTTGAATGCATATACACTTCTCTCATGCCACTTGGAGATCTTGAGAATCAAAAGAATTCCTTTGACATTTGTTGTCTAACCACCCACATATTTCAATTCGGATCTAAAAAGAACCCCATGCTACTGTGAGGAAAAAATATTGTTTGTGATCCCTCCTTGTGCTTCACGTGATCTAGGAGGTTGAACTAAAAATGTAATCCCTTGATTTTTTCCATCTTTAGAGGGCTTGCCTCCCCACTTCGAAAGGATGGAATGACCCAAGTGGTACCAAGCTAAATCCAAGCTCTTTTAATCACTATATAAAAATGTGTTGTGATGAAATTCATTAACAACATGTGTGGATGTGTCATACTAACAAGTGCCACCCTTAGTAGCCCCATGAGCTACGTGAAAGTACTTTCTGGGTAAAGGATTGGGAGGCCTCTTGATTGAACATATTCATGAGCTAATCTTATCGCGTGTATGACCACCTTGAATGAAAGCCCTTACTACAACCCATTTTTTTAGTGACCAAAAACCTTTATGCTTGTTGGTGTAGGAATGGTTGTTTTGAAGCCGCCCCACATTTGTACTATTCAAAGTAGAAACAAAAAAATCCTTAAGATCTCTAGATCTTTAGGATTTTGAGATTTGGTGGTCTCAAGAAGTGCGTGATGTGGAGGGGAGACAGTGTCACCAAATCTCTAACTATTTGTTGTCTTAGTGTTTGGAGAAATCTGAGTGGGGACTCAACAAGTAGTATTTTTGCAACCTAGGATTGTGCATTTCGTAAGTCAGGTGAACACATTGCTTGGATCTCAAAACATTGCAAACAAATATTTAACAAATCATAAAAAATTTAAACCCTTTGGAAAGAGTGAATAGCTTAGAGTCCAATTATTACTGCTTGTCCCTAGGGATTTTATCGTTAGAGGCTTCTAAATATTTGGGCTCATATCTGAATTTTCTCTCTCTCGAAAGTCAACCTAGGGAAACTATGGTCTTGAATCTTTGATTTTCACATAATTGACCTTGTGTAATGAAAAGGAGTTAAGAAATAGACATTTAGTTTGGACTTTAAACAAGATGTGTTGATGTGGTAAAAATAATCCATTTGAACCCCACACATGTGTTTATCTTCATGATTTCCAACAAAGTCAAGATTCCAAAGAAAAAGACTTTATGTCATCATTTCAAACATAGGTGTCATAATCAAAATTATATAAGATGTAAGGAAAGCCTAAGTGCGGAACTACTTTCCTAATGAAAATTCTAAGAAGAGAATGTAGATAATAAGGTTCAATTTTGAATTACAGTTCACTAGAGATGCACAATTGAAACAAAATAGACAATTAAAAAACCATAAATATAAATGAACACTAGTATTTATCGTGGGAAAAACCTTATGGAAGAAAAACCCACACACCAAGTAAAGTCTCTTTGTATTACAATAAAACGATTACATACAACACTCCAGACTACACTCTCAAGTGTTAATTCACATCAACAAATATTTCCCAGATTAACCTCGTACATAGATTATCATTACAAATTTGTTCTTTCACACTATTACAATGCTCGTAAGCATACAATGCAAAACATTAACAATTTTTTTCTGAATCCTTCAGAATGTAGAGCGATTCAATATATATATATATATATTATCATCAACCAACCATGTCTACTTCAATTATAGAAAATCAATTGTTTCAACTCTATTAGCTTCGATGTATGTTCAATTATCAAATCGACCATCAATCAATCACCAACTATCAGTAGCCGATCATCACTTTTTAAAATTGCAACCCTCTTTCATATATCGCTTGCCATGGTGAGTGGTCCACCAAGACACGTGTACACTGCTTGTGCAATTATGGAGAATCAAAAGAGAATCTACAATATTCGCAACAAGTCTCTCGAAAAAGACTTAAATATTTAACTCCCAACACCCCAAGTGGTCCCCACAACCATTGGCATCCAAGTCACTTCCGTACAACTGATATCACCATCGATGTAGACTGGTCCCACCATCCATCGATTATGTTGTTGAAAAACCAAACTTCACAACCTCAATATTGGAGGTTATGAAGTTCTCCAAACTCGCAACATGCCGATAATTAGGTCACCAAGTTATGAAGTTTTAGAACTCCATGACTTAGGTTTAAAGGTTCGAATTTTCAGTGATCTCGTGACATAGGTTTCAAGGTTCGACTTTTCAACGATCCTGTGAAATACAAACCAACAAAGGGAAAAATGCCAAGTCTTTAATAGAGGTTCAATCCAGCAAGCGAAGGCATATTTTTCAACAAGATCCCACTTGAAAAGGACTTACTGGCTTCCTCTAAAAATTTGACATTACTGAATATCAAAAGCCCCAAGGCCCATAGAACTGGCACACCACCTATACTTGTTTGTGCTCACAGGATTTTCAATGGATCAACGAAATTCTCCAAAGTATCCACTTTTTCAACATTGACCTTTTCATCCTCCACCATATCTCATATAAAATGATACTATACATCAATATGTTTCATCCTAGTTGGAAAGTTAGATTTTTTGACAAAAAAATAGCACTCTGACTGTCAGAAAAAATCATAATCTGTCCTACATTAACCCTGATATCTAAACACAAACGTATAATAAAAATGACTTCTCTGTAGGCATGTGTTTCTGCCATATACTTTGCCTCAATAGTAGATAAAGTGACTGCAAGCCACCGCTTGCGCATCCAACTCATTGCACCACCAAATAACATGAAGATGTATCCACTGGTGGATCTTCTGTTGTCAATGTACCCTATCCAATCAAAATCCACATACCCATGAGTACTAAGAGACATCTATAATCCAAATGATTTTCCATGATAACACAAAGCATACTCTAAGGTACCTTCAAAATATCTGAAAACTCTCTTCACAACATCCCAATGCGGTCTTCCTAGATTGGCCATAAATCAACTAAGTAATCCCATTGCTTGGAATTTTTTTGGCCTTGTGTAGACCATTGCATACATTAAAATACCAACTACACTTGGATAAGGCACCCTGGTCATGTTCTCCATCTCGGTAGGAGATTTTGGACAATCTTTAAAAAATAGCTTCATTCCCTGCAACACTGGAATAACAAGTTTCTTGCAATCAGTCATACAAAATCTCTCAAAGATAGTATTGATATACTTACTCTAGCTGAGCCAAATATTTCTACTTCTTCTATCCCTTATGATTTCCATCCCCAAAATATACCTTGCTACACCTAAATCTTTCATTTCAAACTTTGCTGACAATTGATATTTTAAATTAGAAATCATAGTCTTACTATTCTCTATGAACAACATGTCATCAAAATAGAGGGCAATAATAAGAACTCGATCATTTTCAATTTTTAAGTACACACAATGATTAGTTTTTTATCTTACAAATCCAAATGACAACACAAACATGTCAGACTTCTAGTACCACATTCTAGGAAATTGTTTTAAACCATACAAATATTTCTTTAACTTGCTAACCATATTTTATTTACCTTTTTCCACAAAGTGCTTAGACTGGGACATATAAATTTCTTCTTCAAGATCTCCATGATGAAGTATTGTCTTCACATCCATGTGCTCAACCTCTAAGTCATATGCTGCTACAAGTGACAAAAGAAATCTGATAGACATCAGCTTAGCTACAAGAGAAAACATTTCTCCATAATCAATTCCCTCTACCTGGGAATAACCTTTCGCAACCAACCTAGCTTTATAATTTTCCACACTGTCATCTAGACCAATTTTCTTCTTGAATACCCACTTACAACCAATAGGCTTTCAACCTTTAGACAAGGGTGGAAAATCATAGGTTGCATTCTTCTCTAATGATGCCATTTCCTCATTCATGGCTTGCAACCAAGAATCTAAATCAAACATTTGTATAGCCTCTTTCACAGTCCTAGGCTCATAAGTGTTTGCAACCAAAGAATAGGCACAATTTACATCCAACATGGAAAATCCATACCTTTCAAGTTGTTGCCTTTCACGTGTAGACCTCCTCAAAGATTGGGGTTGAGGTTGTGGTTCTTCTTCTTTAGAACTCTCAGAGCTGCTAGAACTCTCCTTAATTTAAGGTACACTTCGTAGTTCCTTTTTATCTGATGTTTGAGGAATTTTAAATACCTTTTCTTTGTTTTCTTCTTTTATCACTGACCATAGATCCACTGAAGAAGGTTTCAACTCATACAAGATTACACTTCTATTGTATACAACCTTTTTCAGTGATTGGATTCCAAATCTTGTATCCTTTCACACCAATGTTGTAGCCAATGAAGATAAATTTTACAAATTTATTCTCTAACTTAGATATTTTCTCATTCAACACATGAACATATGCTTCATAGCCAAAGACTCTTAACATATCTTCTTGTACAACCTTTCAACAACTCCATTTTGTTGCAGAGTATAAGGTATCATTTTATGCCTTTTTATTCCATTCTCTTTGTAGTACCTTTCAAATTTTGTAGAATAAAACTCACCGCCGCTATTTGTCCTCAAACATTTAATTCTTCTTCTAGTTTGATTTTCAACCAAATTTTTAAACTCTTTAAACTGATTAAACACTTTTGATTTTCTTTTTATAAATTACACAAATTCCCTTCTTGAATAATCATCAAGAAAAGAAACATAATATCTTGATTTCGATAATGAAGGAACATTTACTAGACCAAAAGCATTAGAGTGAATATAATCCAGAACACCAAAAGATTTATGAGGACTAGATTAAAATGAAGGATGATGATGTTTTCCATATATACAACATTCACAACAATAAAACTGTAGGTTACAATCATCAAGCCCTTCAACCAGGTTTTTATTTTACAAAGCTTTTAAGCCTTTCTCACTAATATGGTCAAGCCTTTGATGCCAGAGCATGGTATTTTCTGTAGGAAGTTTCACTTCCAAATATTTTTCCCCTAGAGGAACCTTAATCTCCTTCTCTACTTGAGTAGCCTTTCTTGAATTTTTAGAGGCACTGTTGCATTGAATTGCGTATGCATCCAACTTGTACAGAGTACCAATTCGAGTACCCCTAGCCAACACCATCGAGCCTTTTTCCATTTTGCAGCCATCATTCGAAAAAGTAACTTGCATGCCAACATCATTCAACTTGCTCACATAAAGTAAATTTTGAGCCAGACCTGGTATACACATGTCACTTGCCGAATACACCTTCCCACCAGCATACTTTTCATACTTCGTGAACCAATCTCTGTGAGATGTCATGTGAAAATATACACTTGAGTCAATCAGCCAAACATCATCCGATGATTGGCTCACCAAGGCTGCAATGAAGGCATCTGCATCGCTATGAGAAGAATCATTATCCAAAGAGTTGTTCTTATTCTTGTTCTTATTCTTTTTCGCCTCTTTGCAATCCTTACAGACATGACCAGGCTACCCACAATTCTAGCATTTGACCTTGGACTTCTTGCAAGGAGAACTTGATCTCCCTTCATATTTTTATCTTGACTTCTTGTCCTTCTTCTTGCCTTTCTCCTTTGATATGCCTCAAAAAACAAGAGCCTCCTTTGCCATCTCAAAATATTTTCTTTGCATTTCTTATGACAATAATGAAACAACCACATCTTCTATTTTGAAAGTGGTTGTCGTGGTCCCAAATGCCATCACTAAATGATCCCACGAGTCAATAAAAGAACATAATAGAAGCATAGAATTATCCTCATCATCTATCTTCACACTTACATATGTTAACTAAGAAATAAGCACATTGAACATGTTCAGATGATCAGCCACAAACGCCCCTTCCTCCATTTTCAAAGAGTAAAAATTCTTCCTCAAGAATAACTTATTCACCAAGGACTTGCCCTGATAAATGTCACCAAGTTTCTTCCACAAAGAAGATGCAGTCTTCTCTTCATGAACATTCAGGAGAACATAGTTTTCTAGACAGAGTCTTAACAAACCTTTTTCTTTGCTATCTGCTATGTCTCAATATTCTTGCTTCATGCCTAAAGGTTTAGTTCCAGACACAAAAATCTAGAGATCTCTATCTACCAAAAGATCTTCCATTTTGAGTTTCCACAACTTAAAATTGCCACCATTGAAACTTTCAATTTCCACTCTTCTAGATGTGCCCGACATCTCAGTCTGAAATCGAGATTACCAGATTCCTCAACAATACTCCCACTTCATAATTGCACAAAAAACCCGTCCAACCCACAAGGATAATACAACTGGCCAAGCTCTGATACCACTTGTAAGGAAATCCTAAGTGCATAATTACTTTCCTAATGTAAATTCTAAGAGGAGAATGCAGATAGTAAGGTTCAATTTCGAATTACAATTCACTAGAGATGCACAATTGAAACAAAATAGACAATTAAAAAACCACACACAAAAATGAACACCAGTATTTATCATGGGAAAACCTTTACAGGAGAAAAAACCACACACCAAGTAAAGTCTCTTTGTATTACAGTAAACTGATTGCATACAACATTCCAAACTCCACTCTCAAGTGTTAATTCATAGTAGAAAATATTTCCCAGATCAATCTCGTACATAGATTCTCATTATAAATTTGTTCTTTCACACTATTACAATTCTTGTAAGCATACAATGTGAACATTAAGATTTTTTTTTTCATCCTTCAAAATACAGAGCGATTCAATATATATTATCATCAACCAGCCATGACTGCTTCAGTTCTAGAAATCCATCTGTAATAACTTTGATGTCTATTCAATTATCAAATCAACCATCAAACAATCACCAACTGTCAGTAGTCTATCATCGCTTTTAAAACTAGCAACCCTCTTTCATATATCGGTTGTCATTGTGAGGGGTCTACCAAGACACATGTACACTTCTTATGCAATTTCAAAGAATTGAAAGGGAATATACAATATTCGCAAAAAATTTCCTAGAAAAGACTTAAATATTTAACTCCCAACACTCCAAGTGGTCCCCACAATCGTCAAAATCCAAGTCATTTCTGTATAGTTGACATCACCATCCACATAAACCAGCCCCACAATCCATCAGTTATGTTGCTATGTCATTGAAAAACCAAACTTCACAACCTCAATATCAGAGGTTATGAAGTTCTCAAAACCCGTGACATTCCGATAATGAGGTCGCCGAGTTATGAATTTTTAGAACCTTGCAACTTAAGTTTCAAGGTTTGACTTTTTAGCGATCCCGCAAAATAGGTTTCAAGGTTCAACTTTTCAGTGATCCTATGACATACAAGCCAACAAAGGGAAAAATGCCAAGTCTTTAAAAGAGGTTCAAGCCAAAAAGTCAAGGTGTATTTTTCAATAGAAGATACATTAGAAAGTGTAACCTAAGACAATACCGCAAGATAAGCAAGAAGGTAACAAGGTTTTATAGACTTATTTTGTTCAACAATTTGGACATGCATGGTCAATATGAACCTTATGATTTTTGAAAGACCTTAGAGGAAATAGCATGTTCTTCAACACCTTGGTCTTTTAGACAAAGTCTTTTTAGGTTCATCTAGGATCAAAACCAACACTTCAATTTGTCACAACATTTATCAAACCCATGTCGCAAATAGGTTTTGGAACCTTGGAAAATCATCTATGCTAGAATTTTGGTAAATCCTTTAATCAAAATCAAAATTACCTTGTTTGGCTAGGTGTGTGGGGATGAATCCTTTCTCACACATTTAGTTAAATTAGCACCCCTTTTGGATAAGTTTATCCCAATATCACATCTAACATCTTGGGATATACAAGTCCATTATCCAAATCAAATTAATTAAAATAAAAAGTTCTAAGGTTTACTATTGATCCAAATTTTTCAAAAGTTCAAACATCCACAACTTTCACCCTTCATTTATCACATCATCATCATTTGATCCTTAAATTATCCTAGAATTTCTTTTTGTACCTAATGTTTAGATCAACCAAAGGAGTTAGAGGTTGAACTCCCACATTCCTAAAATTTGATCCCAATTTTATGACCCAAACAAGGGCACAACACAAGAAGATCATGGGGAAAAAAAAAAGAAACAACAACCTCAAGTGATTTAAGTAAAAAAACATCAAAATTCAACCCTAGGGAATATATAAACCCTCCACTTAATCCCCCTCAACTACCACAAGATCCTCAAGAGGGATGTTTCCAAGTGGATGATATCACCAACCAATTCCAAGGGATCTCCCAAGATGAAATACTTAAACTAGTCTAAAATATCGAAACACACAAACTTGCCAACACACTCATGAGGCTAAATCCCACACAATACATGTTGGCATTGGCAAAAGAAGGGGCTAAAATCCCTTTCGATTTTTATGTGAGCACTATTGTTGAAATTTTTTTGGGAACATGCCACAAACATAATTCACCCCTTCATTACCAAACTCCATCCAACCAATCATACAACCATCATCATCTGATGCCTCAAGTCAACCAATGATCAACAAGGGAAGCTCATTACTCCAATCCCTTCAAGGGAAACCACTTTTCAACAACCAAAATTTGGAAGCAAACACAATCTTGGGTATGCCTAGCACCATCCCACAAGACCCTAAACATCCATACGTCTCACTCATTTTCCATGATATAAACAATCCTTCAACATTTTTTGCAACATCGACATACCCTCTTGATACACAAAGCTCTCTCCCAAATGTATCACACAAACAAGTGAATTTAGTTGGACAAGTGGGAACTTTCAATGTTTCATCCTCACTTCCACAAGGAAACACATCTCAAATCTTCCCACCATTCCCTATCTTGAAATAATCATCCATACCCATTCAATGTATAGGGACAAACCCTTCATTAAACACATCAATCCAAAACAAACCAAATCAAATCAATCCCCTGACTGCAAATCAAATCAATACACCTATCATACCAAATCCTCCATGCATGCCACTGATATCACAACACCAAGTGGCACCAATCCAAATCTCTCAACCAATCATCACATCATCTAAAACATCCCAAACATCCCATAATCTAGTCTGTTAAGGATTAAGTATATCAACCATACCATCCACCACACAACCCATTGTCATCAATCAAAAAACACCTCAACAACCACCTCAAGAAAATATTTCCACCTCATCTCACACCATCCCGAAAAAATCCCCCACCTCCACCTTTGAATCCAAATATAGAAAATCAGTATAGCATCACACTACAAGCTACACAAAAAGCTTACCAAAAGGCCTTGCAACAATTTCAAGCCCAACAAGTGCAAGCTCAAGAACAAGCACAAGCTCAAACACAAGATTTTCTACAACAACAAGCCGCACAAGAGGCACAACAACAAGTGCAAGCACAAGCCCAAGATCAAGATCAAGCTCAAGCCCAAGCATAGGCTCAATAGCAAGCACAAGAAGCAAAAGTACAAATCTTGTTACAACAACATGCCTATCAAAAGGCCTTACAACAACAAAAACAATAACAAGCATTGATAGCGCAACAACAATAAACAACACAACAAAAGGACCAACAATAGGCATTATTGGCCCAACAACAAGCATTGTTGGCACAATAACAAAAGACATACCAACATGTAATTTTTGCACAATAAATCTTCCAGAAAGCTTTCACAAACACGCAACAAAATGCCTTAAATATTAACACACAAGCCACCCCATCCATCACCCAACCAGCCATACCATCCCAAAATAGATACATCCCACCACCTGATCCACAAAATGATTTGTCCACACAATTCAAGTTTCTCTCACAAAAAATACATGAAGTACAATCAGGAAAGACAAAAAAATCACACACACAAGGAAATTTATGCCCCTATCCGTTTGATAGAAGCATTGCTATGGTTCAATTTCCACTAGGCTTTGAAATACCAAAATTTGATAAATACCGAAGAAATAGAAATCCTGAAGACCACATTAGGGAATTCCACATACATTGTATGGAAGTCGCTTATGAAGATTCATATCTGATGCAACTCTTCCCTTGAATTTTTTCTGGTCCAACAATGGAATGGTTCTCTTGCCTCCCCTTGGAATCAAAATGTTCCAAGAAATTGTGGACTTGTCCATATAAAAGTATTCATTTAACTTGGGCATGGAAGTGAGCTTAGAAGAATTATCCGGCCTAAAACAAGCCAAGGGAGAAATATTTGGAGCCTTCTTGTAATTATGGCAATCCAAGGCTAGCAAAAGAAAATAGTCTATGCTAGAAGAACAACAAATTGGAACCATTATCTCCAACCTTGAAGGGAAATTTTCCTTTCATCTAGAAATGCAATGCATCACAATGTATGACCAATTGATCCCCAAAGTGCTCAACATCGAAAGAGCCTTCATAGCACAAGGGGGCACACCCATGTACCAAGATAATCGACCATCGATGAGTTATAATGGAAAATATCGCATATGGGCTAAAAAAAATGTCACCAACAATAGTCTTGTGGATGGAAAAGTTGTTATTAGTACCCTAAGGGCGAATACACAACAACAAAAATACACACAAAAAATCCCACAAATCAACACATCACAACAACAACCCAACAATTAGGCAGTCAACAATGTGAATGCTCAAGGGGGACCACCCCAAAAAACAAATACATGCTGAAATAAAAATATACAGCACTAGGGGATCCTATTGAGTCTATCATGTGGTAGTTGGTACAAGAAAACCTTATCACACTCCCTGTTTACGAAAATTATCAAGAGCCTCAAGTTAAACCACCATGGTATAATAAGAAGCACCTCTACGACTTTCATAAAATAAAAGGGACATACAACAACTAGTTGTATGTGACTTAAAAATATTATCCAATATCTCATCAACAATAAGGTTATAACCATTGAACAACAAGTTGAGAATCAAGATATCAAAATATACATGAATCTGATGCCAGATCACAATAAAGGAAAAAAAAAATGGAAGAGGAAAGTACACCAATGTAAACCACATCTATGACCTTGTAGTTACATCTTTGGATGAATGGGCAACAATTGTAAATATAAAAGGACCTAGAGCCAAGTGTGGAGTCACCACATGTAGTGGAAGAATTTCTGTCCCAAGACTTTCACCACCACACAAGGCACCGAATTCCAATCCAAAATCAAATCCTAGAGGTTACAATGTCTTGGAGAAACTAAAAAGGACCCCTGCCCAAATCTCCATCATGGAGTTTCTGAAAATATTGCCTACACATAGGGACATCCTAGAGAATGAATTTGTTGCATCCTTCGTTCCCATAGACCTTGATGTGAACAATTTCAAGCTATGGTCGGAGATATCACCACACCACATCTCCTTACATTTTTTGAGTGTGATCTCCTGACCCAACCATCTCATAGCTGTGCACTCCATATTGAAGTCTTATTCCATAAGAACAAAGTTAAAAGAGTCTTGGTGGATGGGGGTACGAGTTTGAATATTTGTACCTTGAACCTAATTAATAATTTGGGCTTTTTAGAGGAATTCATTGAAAATAAAAAAGGTATCACCATCAGGGCTTACAATAATCAAGAATGAGTGTCCCAAAATCTAAGTAGGGCCAAAAATCATGGAAACCACTTGCTAGGTTCTTGAACTTGAGATTCCATAAAATATTCTTCTAGGGAATCCATGGATCCATGGGATGCAAGCTATCACAACTACATTACACCAATGTGTAAAACTCCCTTACTAAAATCAAGAAGTCACAATCCATGGAGACCCTAAGCTTTTCTATTACTGAAAAAATCTGGAGGCCAAGTATTACAACATCTCCAAGTTCCTAAAATTGATGAGGGATCCACATCCCCCTATGTCGACCCATCCACCTTAGACTCCACATCTAAGACAAAGACACCCTCCATTTTGAACATCTCAAACATTAAGGTTGTAATCCAAGATAATGGTTGTGGGGACTATAAATTGAAAAAGAGTACCTTTGTAATAGGAGAGTTACCTCAATCTCCTAGATCTCATGGAAAACCATAGCCAATCGACACAACATCCGAGACCTTCAAAGAAGAACCTTACACTTTGAAAAAGTGGGGAGACCTAAGCAAAGAGGTGGTAGATGAAAAATATGTATCCAACTTATTGTATCAAGATGAAAGACCCATACCTGAAATTCCCATGTAGGACAACAACAAGGGTCTACAACTAATCAAAATTTGAGGATACAACAAAAATTAAAATCTTCAAAAAAATGATAACGGTATATTAGAACCTATCATTCCTGAGAAGCAGCTTAAGAATATTGGCCTCGAGTGTACCCCTAAGAAGATAACCATACTTGGCAAGGGTGCTACTGGTAAAATGGTCAAAGCTTCCCTTTCGATACCTATATTTCTTAGTAGTCCCTTTGAGGATCCTATCTCTGATCTACCCATGTTGTTTGAGGAATCCTCTCTTTTTATGATCGCCACCATGTCCTTTGAGTCAAATATCCAAGTCACCGAACTAAAACTTGTTTACCCCCAACTCATCAACTATGACCAACAAGGACCACCGATCTTAGATACGTTTGAAAATGATGAGGATCTCTCAGAATTCATGGGACTAAGGGATAATATATTGTATGGAGATCACAAAGAAAGGTTTGACATAGAGTTGGATACACATGTGTACTATAGGTAAATGATTGAATCTCTTAGTCACAAAATTGAAAATCTAAGAGTAACGTCTAGATCTCTAAGTGAAAACCATATTGTGGCACTTTCTAATTCAAAAATAGTAAAAATAAAGGATATATCTAATTGTGAAAACCTCTTTGAGGTATCAAAGGATGAGGGATTCAATCTTCCCCTTAGTGCCATCCATAAAGAGAAATGAACAGTTCTAGTAGAAAAGTGCAACTCAGTGAACTTGGGAACCGAAGAGGCACCATAAATTACTTTTTATGTTGAATCACTCCAAGATGAAGAACAACTATATCTCAGTGAATTCCTAAATGACTAAAAGATAAAATTCACATGGACATTTTCTAACATGCTATGCCTTGATCCATAAGTAGTCGTCCATCATCTAGTAGTCTATCCAGAGGCAAAACCAGTAGGACAAAAAATAAGAAAGATGCATCCATATATCACTCTACTGGTCAAACTTGAGCTACAAAAACTCCTTGATGTTGGAAGAATATGACCCATTGATTATCTAGAATGGGTTTCTAACCTTATACCTATTTCCAAGCCCACTTGGGGCATCCAAATCTACACTAACTTTGTTGGTTATTTTTCTTCCAGCTAAACCTTGAAATCCCTCAAGGGTAGCTAACCCTTATGCTCAAGAATTGTCAAAGTTAGTGTCCAACTAATGAGTAAGGATTCTTAGGTCCTCACTCCTAATTTTTGGGCTTTGTGAAACCCAAGAAGGTACTCCTTATTACACTTAAGATCTATTTAGTCCTTAAAAGTAATTTTATACACATATAAGATTCCTATTGGATACAACTAAGCATCCTTTGCCAAAGATTTGGCTAATCCTTGAACAAATTACTACTTAGTGCTAGGAATTGAGAGGAATTTAAAAGTTACACACCATAATTGAAAGTATTTAAAATGATTTTTTTTTCTCATTCTAAATCTCTTGTCAAGTGAATTTCTATCTAGTTTATCTAAAGTATGCTAATGAATAGACCAGTGCTTTATCTATTGGGCAATGAAGTCAAATCATGTAATAACCAATAATATATAAGCCATTTATTTAGAGATTATTAGACTATTGTCACACCACATTGTAGCGTGCAACTCATTATGTTCAACACAAAAATGATTACCAAATCTTATATTCCTCCATACAGGTTTATGAGCTTATCTTAACATTTAATCAAATCATTAAATTGAAACCAAAATAAATCCATACAATCAACCAAAAAAATTGAAGATGAACTAGAATATCATTAACCTTTTCATACATAACTTACATGAGAAATTACATAAGAGAGTATATGTATAAGAACTTAATATTTTCCTTCATTTTTGTGGCTTGCATAAAATTGTTTTAGGATTACTACATACTTTACTTATACCCTATAAATCCTACTATTCTATCTATCAACATTTATATTGTATACTTCTTTCTGAACCTAGCTCTTCACCTAGACCATTATAAGACTCAATAATCAACCTCTGTAATTAGCCTTGAAATCCCTTTTATAGAATAAGGGAGAAACAAGCACCAAATTGAATTACAGTCACATTTAACTTCATTTCATTTTCAATTACACTAGACTTCAAAATATTCCCCAGGTAGTTATAAGTAATCATTTTCAACATAGGGGAGAAAAAAATATCAAAAATTGTTCCTCGGAGAAGCCCACCAGCCTTCGAAAAGGTGACACATCACAAAATCAAAATTTCCACATTCACATCGACCCATAAAAGTCACCATCAACATAAGAGAAGGAAAAATATGAACCCATATCACAACATACCAACCTAAAGAAAACAAGTCATCACAAAGGACAAAAACCCAAGCATTAGCTTAGAAAGGGAGCGGGGTGCTATTCTGCCTAGTCAACGGTAGAATAAGAATGCCTACTTGGTGCCCTTTTTAAAATTGGAGTAGCCATCACCACCTCATCTTCAGAATCAACCAAATTACTCATGACCATGAGATATTGTCAGTATCTAGAATCGGTTTCATCTCCACTATCTAAGGGATCATCAAAGACTTCAATGGGAGACTAATGACATCCCATGAAAGCTCTATGATACTTGTTCTTCCCATAGCTTCCCTATTAGGCCTATCAACTTTCTTCTCCTTTCCTTTAACCAATTCCTCTAAGATAATTCGGCTCCTCAGATGATATGCACACTTGAATACACCCCATGCATATTTCCTATCAACTCTTGCCTGCTTTGGTGTTACAAGGAACTCAGGAACATCTTGCTCCTCCTTGGGAACAACACTTTGAGATTCAAGGAGTCTCTTGGACCTTCAAGATGGGCTAACAAATATGATCACCTTACCCATTCTTGATGGAGAAACTCACCAAATTTCTTTAGGATAGAGATACCACCTTCTACATAAAATAACCAGCTCAAACTCTGCAATTACTTAGAACACTTCATATGCTTACTCCTAGACTCCCAATTATCACATATAGAAAATGGTGAGAATAAAAGAAAGAAATCACCAATAAATAGACCAATTGCAACATGTATTCATTAATATTCCAAGGGAGTTCAAAAAAGAGAGATAGAAACCAACTACTTTGATTTTGAATCTCAGCTGTTGATCACACATTGAAATGAATCAAAGGGTAATCAACCGAAATGGTTAATTATGAAAAAAATAATTTGCATGTACTAGATACCTTTTCCCTAACCAGAGAGCTCAAGTGGATAAACACCCACTCCATCTACATAGCTAATCACATACTTAGCACTTAGTAAAACATGTTGTGTCTCATTTACCCACTCGCCCAAAGGAATTAATTTACTCATAATCCACCACCACAAGATAGCGGGGAGCGATCATGATCAATCCTCAAAATATCAGCCCATACTCTATCTTTCCTCAAATTATTCATTCCACATTTACCTGCACCTGACAAAATTGACGGTTGCAACCACAAGCATCTCCCAAATCTTGAAAGTGTGAGTGTGTCAAAGACTTAATGAAAATTTGGTGACATTATAAATTTTAATGCAGTATCGGCCAAATTTTAAATATACTTTATCTTTGCTAAAGTGTATCAAAAAATTTGAAGTAGTCCATGTGGAAATCACCTGCTTTCCCACTCAGAAATGGGAGACACAAATGGGCCCTCATGGAATGACGAAGATTGGTTAGTATATTCAACATCAGCCACCATCAATCGTTGACCTGAATCCAAGTCGGAGCATACATTATCATGAAAACCCAATGGATCCTTCCATGGAGCAATAGACGTCATTGTGCTCGCTAGCCCATGTCCCTTTATAAGTATTAAAATAAACACCAATGGGGTGGTAGGGAACAGTGAAGATCGAGCCATGTTGCTCCATAATCACCATAGATTTTCCTTGGGTATTGTTCGCTGCTTAAAAAATATGCATGGCCCACCATAGAAAGGCTACACATGTCCAAAACTCGCTAGCCCATGTGAGTTCATCACCTTAATAAAGAAAACAAATGGGTGCATGGGGAACAGTGAAGATCAGGCCATGTGTAGTGATACTTGCTGGTGATTACCTTCAAAGCCTTGCTTGTTGATCACATAGAAACACTGGGCCCACTGCCTATCATGACACATGGCAATCACCTGCCATCCCGTTTGAATATTTAAATGAAAAATAAATTAAAATAGGCATGCGAGGAACGATCAGAGTGTTACCACATGATTTACCAACCACCGTTGATTTCCTTTGATACTGCCTGCATTCTTCAACCAATACGTTGGGCCCACCCAAGCATAAGACACATGGATTAAGCCCACAAACCCATGTGAATAAAATAATAAGCAAAAAATTGGAACGGGTGTGTGGGGAGCGGTGGAGATTCACTTGCAATGATCAAACAACCACCATGGATTTTCATTTTTGCACATGCCAAAATTTTTAGTTCTTAAAATGGAGCCACAACTAGGTCTATGAGACATGACCCTTGATGAAGAGGACTCAATAAAAGTCTTTAAAAATGAAATTATGTAGCTTGACCATGGAAAAATGAACTTGCAGATGGTGACCGATAGACCTAACCCAAGGGGCTAGTGTGGATAATGATTTCAATGGCTTAAGATACAACTTAAGTGACCGATAACTGGGTATAAAGGTCAACAAAGGATTATAATGTTCAACATTCATGACCGTATAAATTTTGAAAAGAGGGTTTTCAACCTAAAACCCTAAGCCCTACCCTTGGGCATAGAAACATAGAGCCATGACAAGGCAAGATATATCACAAATTTTCAAAAAAAATTAGGAGCACTACCAGAATTTAGGAACCTAAATAAAGCATTTTTAAGGATGATTTCCCCCTCTCCAAAATAGATATGATTATATACCTAATAGTGGGGCATGAAGTGTTTTCATTAATGGATAGATTTTTCAGGATACAACCAGATTATGATTGCAAATGATGACCAACATAAAATAACCTTCAATTTTCCATGGGGGCATGTACTATTGGAATAAGATGTCCTTTGGGTTGAAGAATGCTAGAGCTACCTACTAAAGGGCTATGATTCTGATTTTTCATGAGATGATCCACAAATCTATAGAGGACTATGTGGAGACATACTAGCCATATCAATAAAACATCAATACGACATATCAACACTGGGCCCAATCTTTGACAGAGTGGAAGAATATAAGGTATGACTCAATCCCAAGAAATGTGTCTTTGGCATCACATCAAGAAAGCTCCTAAGATATATTATATCAATGAGGGGAATTGAGATAGACCCTACAAAAGTAAAATTAATACCCAACATGGAAGCACCCCAAACACTAAAGCAACCAAGGGGTCTACAGGGAAGGCTTCAATCAATTCAAAGATTCATAACACAGTTAACAGATAAAATTGTCCCATACTCTCATCTCCTCCACAAGGGAGTGGCCTACAAATGGGACAAGAAATGTGATAAGACATTTAATCAAATCAAGAAATACTTGTTAACACCACTAGTCCTTATGCCATCGATCCAAAACAAACCATTGATTGTCTACATATCAGCTATGGTGGCAACTCTTGGTGCTCTTTTGGCACAAAATGACGAAATAGGGAAAGAAAGAGATATCTACTACATTAGTAGAACCTTGGTAGGACATGAGCTAAACTACACATTCATTGAGAAAGCTTGTCTTGCAGTAGTTTTTTCCTCACAACAATTTAGACACTACATGCTTGGTCATGAAATAAAGCTCATCGCCAAGATAGACCCCCTAAAGTATCTACTTTCTAAAGCAATGCTCATAGGACGAATGGCTAAGTGGGTTATGATCTTGAAAAAATATGGCATTGAATATGTGGAATAGAAATCTATCAAAGGACAAGTAATAGTAGATCAATTGGTTGAGGAACCTATATATGTAGAAAATCGAATGGCATCAAAATTTCCCGATAAGTCAATCTTCAACTTAAGTACAACAGACCATTGGAAGGTATACTTTAACGAATCATAAACACAAAATGGGTCAGGAGCAAGAATTTTCTTCATCACACCACAAGGGGATTGCATCCCAAAATCATATATTTTGTATTTCCCTTGCACTAATAAAATTGTAGAGTGCAAAGCTCTGGTCATAGGACTTCATATTGTATTACAATGGAAAATCATGGCACTCAAGGTCTATGGGGACTCATAATTTATTATCAATCAAGTCAACAATGAATATCAAACTAAGGATGATAAAATTACTCCATATAAAAATATGGCAGAGGATCTAAAGGATTTCATCATCGACATAACATTTGAGTAGATACCGAGGGTAAACAATAGAGAAACTGATGCTATGGCTATGATCAGATCATTGCTAGACATCCGAAAGAATGTTCATAAATATGAATTCCTTGTAGAGGAGCTTCTCATACAAAATTTTGAGGTACCATAATATGAGTTCGTATGAAAAATTATTGGTCCTATTGATCCTTGGTACCATGAATTATTCACCTCCTTGAAAATAGGAGTCCTCCCCACCGACATCACCCCAAATCTCAAGAAAACCTTTATTAAAAATTCATCCCATTTCGTCATCTTAGGTGACATCATCTATCGTAGGAGTATTGAAGGAACCCTATTGCGATGCCTTAACCTTGAGGAAGCTTTGACTACTTTAATATAGGTACACAATGACATTTGTGGTTCAAATTCTAGTGGTATGACCTTGGCCAAGAAACTACTGAGGATTAGGTACTACTAACCTACTATGGAGAAAGAAGCTCATGACTATGTCAGTAAATGTATGCAATACGAACAACATGGGGACCTCATCCATGCACCAACTCAAGAGCTCCAGCCAATCATAACACCTTGGCCCTTCTCATAGTGGGGCTTGATCTCATTGGGAAAATAACACCAAGGTCATCTAATGGACACAGTTTCATAAGGAAGAAGATCTCTAAATTCATCTTGAACTATCTTATTTTCCATTATGATGTTCCAAAAGCCCTTATATTTGATAATGGAACACTTCAAAAACTAGGATGCCCATGAGCTATGCCAAAAATTCAATATCCAACATCGCTTCTCCACCCCGTATTACCCACAAGGTAATGGATAAGCTAAGGCTATGATAAAACCATCCTAAAAATCCTCAAGAAAATAGTCAATGAAGTTGATCATGACTGGAACCTATAGTTGAAACCTGCTCCATGGGCCTACCGAACGAGTATCCACACACCTACAGGTGCAACCCCTTTCTCCTTAGTCTATGGATCAGAAGCCATCCTTCCCATTGAGATTGAGTTCACATCCCTAAGGATACCATTGTAGAATCATATTACTAATGATGAGTATTGACTATCACAATTGAATGAGCTAGAGTTATTGGATGAGCGATGCATGGATGCTTTGAACCATTTACAAGTTTATCAAAACTATCTAAAAATGAGCTATAATAATAAGATCAAGTGTCAATCCTTCCAGTTTAGAGATCTCATGTTCAAATAAAATAAGAAGAATGTACCCAATCCTGACAACAAAGAAAAATTTGAACCCAACTGGTTGGGACCCGTCATCATCACAACAAGTTAATAAATAGGAGCCAAAAGGGGAGCCTCTATAGGATCCCATAAATAGATCCCATCTAAACAAAATTATGTGTAAGCTTGCAAGGTATAAACCAGAAAAATACAGAAAAATAAAAATATATCAAAATCCAAAAAAATCCAAAAATAGGATTGAAAATAGTAAAGAAAAAAATTGTCCTCAAGTGAAAACCACTTTGATGGCAGTTTGGGCAAGTACCTTGGTGAAAACCTAGAAATTAGGTGCCTTGTGTAAATAAAGCACTTTCCATTGACCATGGATTCTTTGACTTTTTTTGCATCACCTTCCATTGCTTTCCATCACATGTCACATTTCGTATTTCTTTCATCACCCATCCACGTCTGCATCATAACTTGATCCCATGTTGGTATCATGTTCCCTTTTAGTACTACTTGGCACATTCTTAAGATTAGTTTGTCCTTCCTATATCTAGGTAGTCTATTGCATCATGCTAGGGGAAAGTCCCTATACCCACATCAGATCAGATTCATGTATATCCTTGAAATATTCCATAACATAAAAAAATCCAAAAACATTCACAAAACCAAAAAATCCAAAAGCATCCTAACATATCGAAAATCCAAAAATAGGTCAAAAACAAAAAAAGAGTCAAAAAGATAGTTTTCATGTCGAATTATGAGGCTTATGTGTGTATAATGTAGGCAAGGGTAATTTTTGATCACCCCTCAAGACCCCTAGGATAGGTCCTTTAGGTTTCCATCATGATAAACTGGCAATCCATTTGTTCATATCCCAATCAATAATGAGTTTGTGTCAGTCAAAATACATTGTCTCTACGTGTATAACATAGGTAAGGCTCATATTTTACTAGCCCTTGAGACCCCTAGGATAGGTCCTTAGGTTAGGTTCTTTATCAAAATCTTGGAAAACACCAAAAGCATTGGAAAAGTCAAAAATTAAAACATTTGTAAAACATCTCGAAAACCCCAAAAGAGCCTCAAAACATTTCAAAATACCAAAAACATTCAAAAAACCCAAAATCATCCATCCCATTTCACTTTCACCTACAATAAACATCCACTCACAATAAATCAATTGTCATCCTCAACCTTTGGCAAAACACGCGGAAACAAGTATGACCAATTTAAAAAGTTTAAACTGAAACATCAAGGTCTTAAGTTTAAGTTAGTATGTCAACAAGTTGGTCAAATATTGGTATCAATAGCCTATCATCTTATTATTCCCACAACCATCTGATCATCATGTCCTAAGATATATCCATCCTACAATGGACAACAACATTAGACATCACTGTAGTTTAGTCTTGGCTAGAGGTAAGAAGAACATTAGCTTGTTTGTTTACTTGATCTTTTCTTGTGATTTATCTTATTGTTCTCATTCCAATTTCCTCTTGATGATGTTTATCAAAATAATTTATAGAGAAAAGAATGGGGCATTGATTATTATATTTTGTTTGTTGTACTTGTTGGACGTTCTTGTAATATAACTTGGAAAATACTTGCTTTGTTAGGTGTGTATGGAAGAGGTTTCAAACAACTTGTTGAATTTTACATTGTTAGGTTATACCTTTCTGTGTTTTGGTTTGAGATGTTTGAAATTTTTGAAGTACATACTAGTGAGATTTTCATATGTAATGTGTGAACAAGAATACTCCTATCTATTTTTTGAGTCAAATTCCATCGCACTAGATACCACGCCATCCTGGTTGTTTATACCTTGATGCATTGTATATATCTGTGTTATCAAACATAAGAAAACTTATCTCATTTATATCCCCAATCCCTTGATAAGAAAATCATCATCACTCATCATCATATCTAATAAAGTCTCAATGAATCATAGACTTGTTAGAATTTTGCATCTTCTCGAAATCAATGGTTGATCCATCTCATTCTTCTATCTTCTTTCATGCTAACATGCTATTATGACATTCACCAACAATCTACCCGCATTCATAAAATACCAATATACCCATCCCGCATACTCATACATATTATCATCATCAGAAACATCATCCATCTCATATGCATTGTATCATCATTTAAGTTGTTTAGGATAATATATATTTTTTATTCTAAGCATCTTAAAATCATCACATCTTGCATCATCATACACCATATGAAAAAGATATTGGAAAAGAAGTAAACATATCCATTGCATTATATTTTGTCTCACATAAATTATCATCAACATATTATATATTTCTTATTCTAAGCATCTCTTAACATAACTATTCATACATCTATAAAGAATATTTGTTGTGAACTCGACCTAAAATCAAAATTTTCGCTCAATCTCTCAAGGGAGCAGTGTACCACTATAATTCTTTCCATTGGGGCATCCAAAAAAAATAAAGAAATTTTTGAATTTTGATCTCGATAATGTTATTATTTGAACCAACACAATGGGTACATTGCTTCAAAGAGGGGAAAAATGTAGACACACAAATAATTATAATTGATATTATGCATCTAAATATGATCAATTAACACCACTTCTACTATTAATTATGTAATTAGGTTTATTTGATTAATTCACTTCCTACTCACTAATGTTCATCATGTTTAATTAAATAAATCAAATTATTTAATTAAACCCTAAAGTCCTCTCATCTAGTTTAATAAATCAAATTATTTAAATCAAATGTCACAATCCCCTAATTCCTTCAAATTGATTAATCTTGGATTAATTAACTCCTAATCATCATTACCCATTCTCTAGCTTTTGGCTCAGCCTTGGTCAAACTAAACCCCTGATTAACCAACCAACTTGCACATGAAAATAATCTTTAAATTAACTAATTCACCTATTTTCCCTCACAAAGGCATATGCTTCAGGAATATTCCTTCAATAACTCCATTTATTTAACTTTCTTGCCCAAATATTAATGCCTCTTACAAAGGAATTAACTTCTCTTATATCTCAACCACATGCATTAATCTCTTTTACATCCTCTTACACTCTCAACCATATGCCTTAATCTCTGTTACATCCTCTTAACTATGCATATTCCCCAAAATGTGCTCCATCCTCATCCATTAGCCTTGTGACAAGTGCCACAATATTATTAGCTCTCCTTTAATCCCACATTCCTCCAATATATTCATTCTTCAACCCTTCAACCCTATTTATAGAGGCCTTCTCTTTGGAAGATTCATCCACAATCATATGCAAGTTTACTATAGGCACACTCATAGAAATCACTCACTTACATGCTTTATTTTTCATCGTTTTAGCTTATATTTCATATTCATTTTCATTTTGGAAGCTTATCAAGGGGGTGGGAAAGGGCATCCTTTCCACATCCAAGGAGAACCACTCCCATTATGAGATAAGGTTTGAACATTCTTTTATATGATTTTATTTAACTTCTTTGGTATTTTATTGTCTTGTTTGCATATCTAGTATGTTTAAATATCTCATAGGAGTACTTTATTTGCTTTGTTTAAACTGAATAATGCTAATGTTTCTCATTGTTTGAAGCAAACACAGGTTAAGTGCTCACAATTATAAAAAATTTCTCAAAAGGATATTTCTTTAGTTGATGGTGATTATGAGGAAATGATTTACATGACATAGCTAAAGAACTATGTTGAAAAAGTTAAAGAAAATCTGGTTTGTAAGTTGAAGAATTATTTGTGCGGTCTTAAACAATCACCTAGGATGTATTACCAAAATTTTGACTCCTTTATGTTGGTACTAGTATTCCTAAGATTAAAATTATATCATTGCATCTATTATAAGATGCACAATGACTATTTCTTTGTTATCACATCATATGTTGATGATATGTTATTTCATAGTAACAACAAGGATATGATTTATGAATTAAAGTATCAAATTTTAACATAGATTGAGATTAAAAAATTAGTGGATTCTAGGTTTATATTAGGTATGGAGATCAAAAAGAGATAGAGATTATTTTTTGTTTGGTCTAGAGAAAGTACGTGAACGCATTGTTGGATAGATTAAACATGAAAAATTATAGACTATTATGTATTCATGTTTCAATGGGGACTAAGTTATTTGTATATAATTGTGTGACTTCTCCTACTAAGATAGAGAATATGGCCTAAGTTCCTTATGCTAGTGCCATAGGGATATAAATGTATGTTATGGTCTATACTACACTACATATCACTTAAGAAATGGGAGTTGTTATTTTTGGGATATATCGGGTCATCTCAGAAAGAAACATCCAAGATCACTAGTACCTTCTATAGCTTTTATTTCATTAGATTTCCGCAAAGACACAAACTACTATGACACAAGGCATAATCAAACATAGTTCATTTCCCACATGACCCTTAGAGAAAAATGAATGCTAATTAAACTAGTTCCAAACAAAACAATTAAATTGATTCAATCATGCAGAACCATTAAACATGAAAGATGGAACATAAAACATGAACACACAAATTTATGCGGGGAAAACCTTTTGGGTAAAAAAAATCCCACACTCCAAAAGCCCAGATAACCATTGTATTATTCAACAACAAAATATAGTTACAAATATAATTCAGGCTCTAAGCCTTTAAATTTTTTACATCTTGTTCCATCTGGAGAGAATCTAACAACATAACCCTTATTCTTTTTCCATCTCACATTGCAGAACATTTAACGTTTTATAACATTTATTCTCAACCAATAGGAAATTATTCGGTTAAAATTCCAAAGGTAAATGGTTACAAGAATCAACAACCAATCACCACTCTCCAACCTGATAGTTCGACTTCTCCTTCATATACCACTTGTCATGGTCAAGGTCCACCAAGACATGTGTACACTGCTTGTGTAATTCCAAAGAATCTAAATGGGAATCTACAATATTTGCAACAAGTCTCCTAGAAAAGACTTAAATATTCAACTGCCAAAATGACATCATGTCATCACTGCTGACTAATCCTGCACACCTTACAGGAGTCTATCGGGACCCACCATAAGAGGCACGGGGTTAGCAGGTGTTGTTGGATCAATTATAATTGCAACCGTCGATCAACACATCGTCATGGTCCCCACTACCACTATGACATCCAAGTCACCACTAACAAGCCAAAATGTGTACAATATTGCCTTGCCGCTAGAAAATTGAACTTCAGAACCTCTATCAGAGGTTATAAATTTCCCAGAACCTGCAACTTGTTGACAACAAAGGGATCACTATGTTGCTTGAAAACCAAACTTTAGAACCTCTCTTGGAGGTTATGAATTTATCAAAACCCACGACATGTCGATAACAAAGAGAACCTCAATGTCGCTAAGTCAGGAGGTTATAAAAATTTAGAACCTTGCAACTTAAGTTAGGAAAACTTGAAACCCAATGACTTAACTAACAAATCATTTCCCTCCAATAGGATTTTGGTTAGCCTTGTAACTTTGTCTCGGTGATATTCAACTATCTATTCGACAATGCAGAGGCTCGAACACCAGTACATTTGAGGCACCATTTCTTAACATTCTCCCAGTCGTCGAAGAATGCACTGCCTACCAATCAACGCATGAATCCTTTGTATCACCTAGGACACCTACAACAACATCTATAATTTCCATCCATACTCTAAAGAAAAGAAACAAGCCATGGCATAAATTCACCAGTCTAATCCAAGACACCAACATTAGAACTAACTAATGGAAAGGGCTTCAACAAATTGCCACCACTCCACCATTCTCACATGCTATATAGAAGTAATATCAACTTCAAAGCTCCAGAATAGAACACATCCATGAAGCAATCCTCTAGAAACCAACATAGAACACTAGCTAGAACAACAACCGGAACACTAACTGCTCCCATCCAATTGATTAACCCACACGACTGAAAATAGCACCCACAACAAGTGTTAATCCATCCAAGCATACATACCTTCAAGGTATCCACATCAAAAAACTAATTCCACTCAATAACCAACCCATCAATAAAAAATACAAGCTCCATGTGTCAACTAGTTGAAGAAGACAAAACACATCCCATGAACTCCCACTACATGGGTAATTTCAAATCTGACAAGATCAAGGCATACCAAGTATACTAATAGCATAGCATATAGAGTGTAAACATGTAGTTTCAAGGAATCATCCACAATGATATGTACAACCTATAATTAAATAAATTGTAAGAACAAATCTCACCACAAGTCTTCACATCTCTCCCAAGTTCTCCACACCCAACAAAAGAAAGAGATTAAGAATATCCATGTCATCACCCAAGAACATGAGTGAAAAAATATGACCACAAGCTAGTGATCACTATAGCTCTGACCAAATATCAAACCAATGTAATGTGAAAACTAACATCTAGGAAGATAACCAAGACCACAGAGAGAAACTTTGCACATCATATACATGTAGAAAAAACCTCCTACATACACCTCTTAAAATGCCAATTGTGTCAAGTATGATCTCCTTCACAACCCCAAGAGAAAATCCTTAACAAAATCCAATTGTTCAATCACCAAGATCACACATAACACATATATCTCATTAAATCAACATGGATGTAAGCCTCTCACAACAGATCAAAACTATTTAATTTCCCATTTTAGGAAAGACACCCAATGCATCTCCTAAATTCAACATCAATGAATGTACTCACAATGCATAAGGATATAAACATGCTATCCATATTTCACAATGAGTCCTTCAAAATCATTTAATAGTAGTTCAAGATCCATATCCATGAATGAAAGCATAAAGATACATGCTAAACCAATCCTCAAATGAGTATCCAAATCCACACATCATGAATCAACTCATTGCATGAGAATCAAAGCACAAATACATCTGAAAGAAATAATGGGAAGAGCCTTTCAAATGATAAAATGTCGAGTAGACCAAGAGTGGGGAATGATAATTCTCCTCTAGGGTAAGCAAGTCATCATGACTTCTCCAAGAGCAATCTCCTCATTGGTCTCTACTAAGTCCAACCAAGGTGTAGGATTCTCAGACTTTCTACTAAAATATCACCAAGAGTAACCATCAACAACACTTCTCCCATCTCAAGAGAATTAAATCCTCACCTTATTATCCATGTATCCATGAGCATCTGCAAATGATCATTTCATACTAAAATCCAAATGCATCACTACACTAACATTAATTTCCCAAGAATATGACCAATGCACCCAAAACATAGAGAACTACTAGACCACTATCAAAGCTCCAATCATCTGAATCAGAAACTTATCATGGCATCAGGATCTAAAAATCCCCCTTAGGAGATGCCATGCTACAAGTGAAAATAACATGGTCTCAAGAGAAAAACATTATTCCAAAACTCTAATGCATAATCAAGAGTATACCATGACATAAAACAAACAAACTCTAAACCACATCACCTATCAAGCACAACCAAAAGCTTGAACAAAGACTCCAAGAATCCTCCATGTTTCTAAGATGTTGCACATCTTAAAATAGTGTCCATGTAGATGTGAAAGAACCCTTCTACAACAACGGGATCTAAGAGCTCCTCCTAGTAACATCTGAAACACTAAAGAAGACCATTCACCACTTAGTGATGAATGGAAAATCATTGTTAAAGCTCCCATTGAACCATGATACCGAGATTTCAAGCACATGAAAAAACATCTGCTATGCTGAAAAATCCTCCAGGTCCACTCATTAACTTGTCCATCTAACAACAATACCAAGCACTACCAAGATCTCTAGAACCAAGCAATGATTATCATCACTGTCAAAAAATTTACACAAAGTAGTGTATCCAAGCTATCCATGGCATCATGATACACATGCTACAGGTCCCCATAACCAACCATTCATCTAATCAACACCATTCATCCTCTCATCTCAAAGAAACCACACAAATGCACAAGTGACCACAGACAAGGCCAACTAACAAGTCTACACCAACTTTGAATCAACCTTGTGGATATAGATGGTCCACTTCCGAGCTGTCCCACAAAAAACATGTAGGTAAAGATAGCCCACAACATTGCACAACCTGTAGATCCATTCAACAGAAACATGTAAAACTAATCACCAAACTGGAAAATGCAAAAATAAGATCTCAAAGATAATTTACCATGTAGACAACATGACTCAGACACCAGATCAAGTTCAAACTTGATTTTCCAATCATGTCCACAAAAAGCACCATAGTCTAGGAAACCACCAAGGATAAACACAAGAATTTTGAGTGAATAATCACGTACCAACACTCCCATGCAGAGAAGGAATCACATCTCCTTAGAGCTTGCACAAAGCATGCATGAAAAACTTTTACTATCTTATCCAACACCACCCCCAACAAGCTAGGGTCTAGAAAATAGTTTAACAGTCACTCCATAAAACCACAAGTTCTCTTGACCATGTAAAACCTACAAAACCATTGTGTTCGAGAACACCCATGCACACCCGTATTCACTTCACATATGAAACACAATAATGGTTTAAACCAAAAACTAGATTATCATGAATATCCATAACTATAGATTCTTTAAATGGGAATCTATAAAACCCTCAAATCCAAAGAACATGAATATGAATGATGCAAGTACAACACATTTTTGAAATGAAACAACAGTTCAGGAACTCCAGGCCCATATCAAGCCAAATCCAAAATGACCAACATGCACATGCATCTGAGAGAGACTAACTATTTTAGAAGCTTCTTGACCATCCAATGATCAACTCCATAGCCTACATGCAACTAGAGTACCAGAAAAATTGTGCCTTCCAATACCAAGAAAAATATCCAGCATAAGCACATTACTCCACGACTGAACAACAACCCAAACTTCTCCATATCACCAGAGAGCCTCTCACACAGACACCCAATATGAAATCTTGCTACAATACAACCATAGAGAAAATAATATTCCACCCCATGCATGAGGGTTATACCACTACCAAGTCAAGAGCTTCAGGTCACATGTGTTCAATATGACCAACTCAAGTTTCTCCATCTTTCCCATCTTTCATAATGTGTGTTGTCTTTTGGAACTCAAACAAAATAGAGAAAAAATTTCTACTCATCAAAGGATCAATCCACCAGTTTCGATTCCTTAAGATTTCCTCAAGCCTGTCACACTAAGAAATCTTCACAGAAGGAATAAGTGTAACTAGAAACACTAGGAATTCATGCATGCATCAACATGCAAGCAAATTCAAGAAAAAATCAAGTCCACACAAGTACATGCAATTCATAAACCTGCACATGCAAGAAAAAATAAAATCCCAAAAGAAGGCTTTGATACCACTTGTTGGGAAATATCGAGTTATGTCAGAAAGAAACATCCAAGATCAGTAGTGCCTTCTATAACTTTTATTTCATCAGATTTCCCCGAAGACACAAAATACTATGCTACAAGGTGGAATTAGACATAGTTCATTTTCCACATTAACCCTTAGAGAAAAATGAATGCTAATTAAACCAGTTCCAAACAAAACCATTAAAGAGATTCAATCATGTAAAAACATTAAACATGAAAGATGGAACATAAAACATGAACACACATAGTTACGTGGGGAAAATATTTTGGGTAAAAAAAACCCCACACTTCAAAAGCCCAAATCGCCATTGTATTATTTAGCAACAAAATATAGTCACAAATACAATTTAGGCTCTAAGATTTTACATAGTTTACATCTTGTTCCATCTAGAGAGAATCCAAAAACATAACCCTTATTTTTTTCCCTCTCTCAGATTGTAGAACATTCAACATTTTATAACATTTGTTCTCAACCAATAGGAAATAGTTACAACATTCAACAACCAATCACCGCTCTCCAAAGTAGTATTTTGAATTCTCCTTTATATACTGCTTGTCGTGATCAGGGTCCACCAAGACATGCATACATTGTGTTGGGAATAGGATTCCCTTTAATTACATTCTAAAAATATTTCATGTATCTCCTTAGTCCTTGGAATTGTTGCACAACACTAGGATTGGGAAGAGATTGATTTGGAATGAAATAATCATTTAATTTGACATTTGTAGTTATTCCTAAATAATAGGAGCATGTGGGGACGCCTTGGGAGAGATCCTAAAAATAAGAGCACATGGGCACCCACATGGGAGGTGGAATCCACCTTGGTTCAGTTAATTGGTTGGTGAATTGAGTACACTTTAGAAATGAATCCTAGGTTCCTAAAAATAGAGATTTTGATTTATGCATGTTGAGTTCCTATAAAATAGGGATTAATGTTTACAAGGTTTAGTTCAGTTCAGTTCAGTTCAGTTATGTTTCAGTTATCTTTAGTTGCATGTTAGTTAAATTTAGTGACTTGAGTTGCATGGATAGATAATAAGTGGATACATTCAGTTAACAGATGGAGGGTCATTCATGCATATTGTTTTGCATGAATCGGTGATAGATGTGTTTTAGTTAAGAAAGATTAAATTGGGCCCACCTTGGGCACCCAAGTTGGCATCTTTGAGTTACAACTATTGTGTGGAAAATATATTTTCAATGATCAGTTAAGTGGGACCCAGTTTGGGCATCTACTTTGAGGATGAGCTTGAATGAGATATTTTTGACAACTACAAGGTTAACACTTCAGTGTTGGGTACCAAATTTGAGGGAGACTCTTGATTGACTTGTGCATACATAAGAGAACTCAACTTGGCAAACCTAAGTGTGAATTTTCTCAAGAGGCTTTGTGATTATATATTTGATAACTCTTATGAGTTTGTAAGCAAGAATATTGTCTATTATTGCAGAAATTGTATGAGAGAGTTTTGTGAGAAAATATTGCAGGTTGTGAAGAAGATTTGTTTGAAGAACAAAGGAAGCATATCAAGGAGAATTGAATTAGTGTTATTGTAATATTTTCAAAGGTTAAATAATACAAGCAAGACCAGTTCTGGTGGAGTTTTTTCCCAAAAGGGTTTCTCCATGTACATGTTGTGTCCTTTCTATTTTGTCTTATATTTCTTCTAAAATCTTTTGTCTACTTTCTACAACATTAAAATTGATCTAATTCAAGATTAATCATACACAAGAGATTGTGACAAAGAATACTAAAATTGAATCTACAGTTATACACGATTTAAAAAATTTAAGCTACACTTTTGTTGTAGTTTTACCTTCATTTAAAACATTTGGTATCAAAGATAGAGTTTGGGTAGAGTTTGGGATATATTTCTCTTAAAATTTTGAAGGTTTTTTGGCTATAGTGGGAGCTTTTTAATATTGTTTCAATTGCTGATTTGAAAAAATAGTGTGTTTCAATGGGTTCTACTTCTCATTTAGATATTGAAAGGTTCAATGGATCTTGGTATGAGATGTGGAAACTAAAAATGGAAGATATCCTTAAAGAGAGAGATCAATTTTTAGTTGTAGGTAATAAGACAAAGACACCTACATCGGTGTTAAATTAGGATCAGGCTAAGCTTGATAAGAAGGAAAGAGGAACCATAAGATTGTGTCTTGTTGATGTTATTATCTTGAATGTTTCAGATGAAAATACCACATTTGATCTATGGAAGAGGATAGGTGATATGTATCAAACCAAAAGCCTTACTAACAAGTTGTATCTGAAAAGATAGTTATATTATTTAAAGATGAAAGATGGTAATTTTTCTTTACATAACTTAAATTCTTTTAATTTGATTTTGATTCAGTTGGCATCTATAGATGTAAAGCTAGAAGATGAAGATAAATGCATTTTGTTACTTTATTCTTTACCAGAATCTTGGAAAAATCTAATTGTTGCTATTAGTGGTTGTAAGCTCTCAAAAATGAATGGTTCTATGGAGGAGAACCATCATTTATGGATTTCAACAATGGAGTAGTTTCAGATTTAAAAGCAAATAAACCAGAATTTTAAACTATTCTAAGCTAAGAAACTAAACAAAAATTCTTGTAAGTAAAACTAATCTCCATTGCTTCCCTATCACCAAGGTCTTGTTATGCACTTTTTCTCTCAGATTTATGCAAGAATAGGTGCATCAAGAGGCTATTAGTCAATGGATTAAGCAAAGCTGTGAAGATATGTGTATGTGCAAGATTCGTGTAGTGGTCAAAATGAGAAGAGAGTCATGTTTAAATAGGCATCTTTGATGATAGAGAGGTTGAGAATGAGAAATGTGGGATAAATGGATATTGCAATAATGAATTTTTAAAATCCCACATGGTGTAGTGAAATGAAATGCATATGAGTGGAAATGATAAAGAAGATAGATTAAATGAATGATGAAGGATTGAATAAAATGATTAAATGAATATATTTTTAATGTAAATGAAAATGGTTTATTAATGTTTTATCATGAATTATTTTAATGTTTTATGAGAATGATTTATGTAAGAATGATAATTTGTTGAAATGAAATTATTTATTTATGAATGATTTTGAAATGCTTTATGAACGATTATTATTTATTATGCATCATGAATGATCATGTGGTGATGATATTTTAATGATCTAATGATTTATGCAAATGATGTGATTTAAATGGTAATATAGTTTTATTATGAAATGTAAGTGAATTATTACGATAATGAATTTATTATGATAATGAATGATAGTGTAAAAATGATAATGCGACAGATGCAAACGATATTGAGATGATTTAATGATTTGATGAAATGCATGAATAGAAGAAAGTATTGAATGAATTGATCATTTTAATCAATAGACGAATAATGTCATGATTGCGAGGAAAAATTTGAGTGTCTACATTTTTCCCCTCTTTGAGACAATGCAGCTTGTTGGGTTGTTTCAAAGAAAATATTGATCAGCTAATACATGCCCCAGAGATATCCTGGTAAGGATTATGATAAGAATGATATGCCCCCTCGAGAGATTGATCGAACAGATTGTAAGAAGATTAATCTCTTGATAGATGCCAAGAAAATGATTAGATAGTTGATATTGCACAAGTGATGAAGCGGTGATGTACATTTTATGGAAATGCACAATTGATAGGCATAACTGAACAATTGATGGAAATGATTAGTATAGCCGGGTTGATGAGCTGATGAAGCTGATTGTGATTGATGCAAGCGCAAGACAAGTTGATAGAATGATTGATTGATTGATTAAGGGGAAATGAGATTTGGAGATGCAAGTTGATTGATTTCTCTACGACAAGAAAGATGAAGAAAAATGAAATGCAATAAATGGAAGATGCAAGATGGGAGAAAATGAAGGTGATGAAGCCTCTTGTGCATTTTAAGTGCTTTTATCATAGTCGAGCTTATTATGTCACAAATTAGTATAAGAGTCTAGATAATATAAACCTCTAGATGACCTGAATACTATTTGCATTTTTATTTAGTAATGAAGTATAAGCATCTAGGTATAAGGACCCTAGATGACCTGAATTATTATTGCATGGAAGACACTATCAAACAAGGAATGCACTCATCCATACTAGACTCATAGGTCCTCAATGGTTTTAGATAACCATGTCTTAAGACGAGTCATCCTATGAATAAGAAACAATCCATAGGGAGCAAACAAGTGAACATGCCCCATCATCGCCTCTCTAGTCCCATACATTCCGGAGAAGCTAAAAGACATGCCACCAAAGATAAAATCATAAAACAATCAAAGATAAACAAACAAACATGCATCATGCTTCGATATAGAACTGATTCTTGGCACAATTGTGTGTGTTTGGTTGGATTTACAGGATGGATTGGTAGGTATGTTTTTTTGATTGCCAGTTGTGGTGCGTTTTGATTTTGTTGAAGTTCAAAGCTATGTGGTGATCTAAAAGTGTCATTGTTGTGGGATTTTTGAAGTTATTTTATTTTTTTGGAGTTTTGGAATATTTGATTTTTTTGGATTTTTTCAGGAAACTTTATAATTTTTTTATGGATTTTTTTTAAAGGACATTTTATGACTTTTTTGGATTTTTTCAGGACATTGTACGATTTTTTTTTTTTTCAAGACATTTTATGATTTTTTTTGGATTTTTTCAAGACCTTTTACAATGGAAAGAGATGGATCTCAAGCGAGTAGAATGACAAAGAGGGAAGTTTCTTTGACTGTGAGATGCTCAATATCCTAACCCATGGATAAAGTTGAGGAAATGCCCCAGTGAGGAATATGACCAACCTAGTATGCATGAAAAAGTGAGCAATTTAGGGGATTTTTGAACAATTCACAAGCCATGGTGAGTGTGAAAAGGATATTATGAATTGGAGAGTGAATGGTCATGAAAAGATCAAGTAGAGCTCCAAAGGAAAGAGAAGCAAAGCCTCTACACATGGCATCGATTTATCGGTTTTCACCATGGTACTTGCTCAAGGCACCACTGAAGTGGTTTTCACCATTGAACGAATTGATTTCTCTTTACTTTTTTCTTTTTTTATTTTTTCCATTTTTTTATTCTTTTGCAAGACTTTAAAAGAGTGTACCCTCTAAAGTACTCAAGTATAAAACTTGTGAATGTGCATACTGTTGATGGGATCATTAAGAAATTCACCTTCTGGAGTAGATAACTGATATGCCCCAGATCCATACACAACAGTGATAACATATGGACCCAACCAGTTAGGCTAAAATTTACCCTTCTTTTCTCTGTCTTGTTGATGGGCATGTGTAGGATCATCATGGAAAAAACAGGTCCTTAAGTGGCAATGAAAATTGAGAAAATTAGAGTTGGGCAACTTGACATAAAAATTTGAATAAGTTATCTATATTATTTCAAAAATATGTAAGAATAGAATCTGTGGAAAATTGAATGTAGTTTCTAAAGTACTAGGTTAATTTTTGTAAAAAAAAATCTATTTGGTGAAAATTTGAAATTTCAATGTAGTAGTACTAAAATTTCAGGGAAAAAATAAAAAGTAGGTGTCTGTTTGACCACCCTAACCATAATAAAATCATAATATTTTTTTATAAAATTTTAGATATAAGTAGAAGACTCATGTCCGGATGTGATGCATATATTTTTGTAATTTTTTTTCAAATAAATAATTAATTATGAATTTTTTATTACAACTTTTTTTAAAATATAAAAACTCGTATGTCTGACCACCTTAACTTGGTCAAAACATAATGGAACTCATTTTTTATTTTTTTAATCCTATAGTATGTGAAGCATAGAATGTGACACTTGTTTTGGATTCAAAAAATGTGATACCCTTTGAAAGCTATAGATGTTTTTCTATCAGACTATCAATCAGGACCTTAGTCGTAATTCTAATAAAAAATAAATAATTATTATTTATTAGATTCTAAGTAAAATATAATCTATATTGGTAGAAAGATGAGAAGCTCCTTTACAAACCCTTTTCGTTTCATCAATTTTAGGTAAAATAAAAGTCGTCAGTGACATGGCGAAGTCTTGAAAAACAAGGTAAGTTGTTAAACACGTTTTACATGTTGACTTTTAGGATTGGCAGGTCCGAACCAAATCTTGAGGCTAATATCGAGCCTAATACCAAGGTATTAAATTTTGTGTCAGAATATCGGATATCAGATATCCGATTCAAATCCGATATCGGATTTGAATTCGATATATGATATCTTTTAGATCAGTTTTAAAACAATTTATACAATCTTTAATATATTATTTAAAAATGCAATTAAGTTTATAATTTAATATATATAATATCCAATAAATTTTATAATGTAATATATTTAATATACAATTTATGGTAATCTTTGACCGAATTATGTATTTAATATATAATATATTATTAAATGTATAATATTTAAATATTATTTCAATATTTTAGTTAATCTATAAATATTTTAGTTAATCCATAAATATTTAAATATATATATATATTACCAATTTATAAAATATTTAAATATTATCTCTTTCCCTCTCGCTCTCTCCACCTCTATCTCTCTCAAGTCTCTCACTCAATCACTCCTCTCTCTCTCTCTCTCTCACTCCTCTCCTTCTCACTCCCTCTCCTTCTATCTCTCCCTCTCTCCCTCTCCCTCTCCCTCTGCCTCTGCCTCTCCCTCTCTCCCTCAACTCTAAACCCTCTCTCCCTCTCCCACTCTCCCTCTCCCTCTCCTCCCACTCTCCCTCTCACTCTCTCACTCTCCCCTCTCCTTCTCACTCCCTCTCCTTCTATCTCTCCCTCTCCCTCTCCCTCTCTCCCT